>JAYMGJ010000614.1:0-26164 GCA_037178675.1 Scleroderma bovista
CACAATCTTTGCTGCCGTTCGGAGGTGCGAAAAGTGAATAAGAAGTTGCATCGAAAACGAACGCGAGAGAGCTGTTGAAATGTTGTTGTGCTAGACGGTCACGAACAGGTCGCACAGTATGACACCATGGATGAGCTCCGTCAGCAAAGCGTGGCAAATGATGCGAAGACGATTTGAATGGTTGCATGACGCGGTGGACGCCATCCGGCGACCAACGCAACTTATGTTTTAGATGTGGTGCCTGTTCGATAAATGACGTTAGATCAGTGCAGTGCCTCAGAGTTGCACAGCGCATGCGGAGATACCGTTCACTGGCTTACGTGGAAAGGTACATTCTTGCGACTGAAGGGAGCACCACGCAGGTACCGGAGCTATGTAATTGAACACGATATAGTTAGATCATTTTAAAGATAAATGTCAGCAAGTGCAGGGTGTTAATATGGAGAATGGTAGGGGGTGAGTCGGGAGTGAGGGAGCACAGAAATAAGACTGTACATGTGTTAGGACAAGCTAGTACGAGGTAGAGAGCTCCAAGTTGGCCTCCCAGTTACTTGGTCGTCACAAAATGTGACAGAAAGTAACGTATTCTCATACCCTACAATTTTTGAAGTTCGCTCTGAGTGGAGCACCAAGCTTGAATTCACTTCAAGAATGCATTTATCATGAATAGAGAATGATTATTACTAGAGAAGTAGTTTGCTCTTCAGACATTGGCCAATTATATGGGAGGTCAAGTATCTGGTAAGCGATAGTAGTGAGACGATGAGTACGCCGGTGAATGCAGGACATGTGCGTGTGCGATAAACAATCCCAGTACTGAGTACGCCTTAGTCGACCCATATGAACTTCATAGTGGACCAATTGAGGTTTGCCCTGGGACGATATTTTGGGTTTGTCTTCATCCGGGTTTCTACCGACCTGTGCAACTTCACAATCTTATCCTGTTTTGGCACAGGACGTCCTTGGCCCATGTTCACCCTAATGTGCAGTTAAAGGAAAGGAGAAACCACCGGCGTAAGTACGAGCAAGCGGGAAAGCACTATTGAAACACGAGGATTCGTGACGCACCTGACTGTCGTGTCCCACTTGTCATCATCTTTCTGATATTGCTGGTGTTGCGGCAAGACTTCAAGTATCCACCAGAACGGTCTGAGCTGGAGCTGATCGTACATATTGCTAAGGGCGTCGGACAGGTCCTCGTGCTCTTCGCTTACGAAGGGGTGCTTTGGATCTGCCTCTCGCTTATTGCCGGATATGGCTTGTGGACGGGGAATGAGTTTGGGGTACAATGATGCAGGGTCTATGCCCATCTGTTTCAACTTCACACTGCGAAATTGAATGCCTGTCTTGGTAGCAAAACATTCCCTGATCATCCATCGAAGGGGAATACGTGCTAGACAGAATCGTTCGTCGTTCTTGACATAGCCACCACCAACGTCTGCAACCCAGTGTAGGAAACTATCAGAACATAATAAATCATTGTGGAGGTTGATACTTACCACCGTGGCATCCCGAAAACCACACTTCCTCAACGTCGGTCTGGGAAAGTTCGGCTTGATCATCTTCGTGGAAGCCAAACTGGTTGTCTTCCTCGGTTGACCGATTGTAATAATTCGGCATGAAGCGTCTACATGGTTGGATGAAAAGTCTAATCAGATATATTATGAATTGAAGAAATGAACCCGATCTTACACGCGTCGTTCATCAAGCGCAAGTGCGTGCCTGAAGTAGCGAATGTGATTATTCGTTTTCGTGAACGGCAACGTGCGAGGAATGATCCCGACAGAGTTCACCGTGTCCCTGTACCCAGTACCCAGTGAGTAATCCAATGAAACTCATGAGTGTGTTCGCTTCTTCACGAAACTCACCATACGCCGACAAATTCGACGCCGACATTGATCGAAAATGCCTTTTTGAACTCGTCACTCTGGTCCCAGCCTTCTTTATCCTCTTGGGAATACATTTTGTACGCGAACGGAACTTGCTGGTGGTTCCATTGAGGTAGGAGGCCTACTTTGTGGAGCCTGATGTGTGATAATAAGTAAACGCCGTTGAGCCAGTCCATTCGAGACCTTACATGCCAGCCAGAGCACGTGCTGTATAGGCCCCTCTCGAAAATCCAAAGAGACAGATCTTGTCACCTGCCTTGTCTGCAATTCAACACACAACAGGTGAGCATCCAGATTGGGGGGGATGTGTAGAAGATGCATACAATTTTGCATTAAAAACTCATAGCCACCTACATTCCCAAGAACGCGTGTTCAATAGCGCTGATGGTGGGACAGGAGACAGCGTACCCATAACATGAGCGTCGAGGTGGTTCCCCACCATCATATCGACGGTCTTGGTTACCTTGGACCAAAAGGGACTAACTATTTGAGGGATTGTATAAGTCCCTATCCCAGACTTATTGCGTCGACTGTTAGTAATGGTAGCCAAGGTGGGGAATAGTAGACTCGCGCACCTGGTAATATACCATTTGGTGTGCGGGGTCGTCCTTTTTTAGTGCAGAGAAGAACTTGACGATATTCGAGTTCTACCATTGGTGGAATTGACTCGACAGTGCTTTCAGTAGTGACGTCTACTTACACTCGCATCGAATTGGTCACCCGTCCCATCGAAGCACAGAACAAGAGTACGACATTGGTCAGAAGGAGGGGGGATCACAGCGTCAACGGGTTCTGACATCGCACCAACTGATGTAGAGGAGATGGAGTTGTTTGACATAGTGAACAGAGAGGGGGCTAACAAAAATTTGCGCCCTTGCAAGAGAAGGAACAGGCCCTTGGGTGGGGGGCTTCTCTTATAAAGTCGAAGTGGCAGCATTGGATTGTGATGGTGAAGCGCCCACCTTGCCATTCGGAAGTCAAAGGGATCCGATTCCGGTACAGCACATCATCGCGCGATACATGTTAAATGCCACTCGCCAAGTGCACCGGACAATTACGATTTCCCGGTCCGCCAGACTCGACGTAAGTGAAGGGGACCTTGCCAGGACTGGCCTGGTTCTTGGATATGCAGCATGACCTGGATCTCTGAATGTTTGAATTGGTCGACTGGCACGAATTTGCTGTGTGCGCAGAGCTGATATCTTGAACAATCGGTATCAACGAAGCGTAGAGAACCCGCTGCCAAGGAGGCCATGTGTCCGCGAGCGACAAGTCGGATATGCACAGCTCGTCGGCGCCTTCGAGATGTCGCCCAAGGTGCATTTTGCTTGCTCGGTCGAGCCTGCCTCAAGTTGGCACCACATCGTGGTGTGTGCACTGTGAATGAGTGTGGCCTTGCAGCTACCTGCAGTCACTCGGATCCCATTTGGAGAAGCAGCGGAAAGAGCAAAAATCACCTGTGCTTCAACTGTGTTTCGTTGGGTATTGGTCTAGTCAGCGGGCATCGCGGCCGTGCGATACTACAGTTCATTCGAAGAATTACAAATTATACTACATTCTCTGGAGCGCTCTATGTATTATCGGTCTGTTTTACCCCTCAACGAGAACTATCGAATCCAATACCGAGCCTCCAGTACCAATGCCTCCTTCATTACTCTCCACACTCTTCGTTCGCACTACCCATCCTGCATCCCCGCACTCACGAACGCCCATCTCGGGCGAGAATAATGCCCAGCCATAGATACCTAGCTCTGAAACGACCTCCGAACGCACCGCTTTACTGCCTTCGGCACCGACGTTTGACCCAGCCCCATTATTGTCTGTTTTAGCGCGGATGAGATAAGACCCGACGCCGCGCGGAGGGACGATCAATTCCATCGCAATCCAGGCCTGTCTCTCATGAGCAGGTAGAACGTCCAACAGGGGAAGAATGTCAAGTTTGAACACGTTGTTACCCCACCCTCGCGTGGGGGCTTGAGCACAAGGGAGGGGGCTAGAGCGCGGGCATGTGTCGTCCCTTGCGGTTCATCCGTGCTTGGGCATGTAGCATGCTCGGGCAGGGACAAAGGCACATCCTGGTCGTCGAGCGACCACATCGGCATCCATGTCTTGCGCAGTTCCTCAATGTCAGACACGTCCGTATCACACATGATCCGTTCAACAATACCCGGACGGCTGAGAATCTGTTGTACTTTCTTTCCACCTGCGAGTTGCAGCGGGATTGTTGGACATTTGATCGCGCGGCTTCGGTCGAGAGTGAATCGAGTAGAGTAGTGCGTAGAAGTAGGGAAAGCTGATGGTGTATATCCTGCGCGGAAGTAAACAACGGAGACCTCGATCATCAACTGGGAAGAGAGTAGTGAGGCGCTGGGAGAGTTGGTTAGTCGGAGGACGCGAGTTCCAGGGTCAAGCTTTGGTTCCCTAAGCGTCTGACGGACTACAAGAATAGAGTGTCTAGCCAGTGCAACATCGAGTTTGATGTTCGTGTAAGATATCGTTGACGATATTGACTCCAGTATGGGACTTACTGCTCCAGAAGCTCGTACTCTAACCATCGTTGGTCGAAGACGTTGCATTCATTTTCCTGTACAACAAACAGGATACGTGCACTGCGTTGATGTCTGTAAGAAATGTTGACTGGAGAATGAGGTACCTATGTATATTACCTAGGGACACCGTATGCATTATGTGCTTCAACAAGTCCTTCGGCCAGTCGCGCAGTAGTTTTGTTGGGGGGATAGTTTTCGGGTTGGAGGTAAGGTGAGACGGCATAGTAACCAGTAAAAGCATGGAGGTATCTAAATCACGCTATGAGTGAGTAGCAAAACCTTGGGCTGGTACGCAGTAACCTGCCTATGCATAACAGATACCCTCTCGGACAGCCCGCCACCACCACAGGACTCCGTGTTGATTTCTATCTGTTTGAGGGAGACCTTTCCATTTTCTTCACCAGTATGTAGCATGTAGTCTGACCTAACGAGGCCAAGATGGAGGGGCTGCGACCTTGCTCCATCAGTGATAAATGTCAAAGCATGGAGTGCAAGAAAAGAGTACCTGGACGATCCCTTCGTCTCGGATATCTTTCCATCCTCTCCAAAGCCTCCCAACGAATTCGTCTATCTTTCCGACGCCATTCACTGCGCCCATCACTTCGTCCAGGAAGTTATCATCCATCGCAATGCGCGCGTACAGAACATTATATAATGACTGAAGCCGCTGTGCACATTCGAAAAGCGAGCGAGGGATGGGCGTGGGCAGAATGGATATAGGAGCATGAATGGCGGAGGATGGCGAGCATGGCAAGCTAGTGCTTGGTGGGAGGAATAGCAGCCCATGGGATAACGCATATGTAGTTGCATGTCGTGTGAGCAATTCTAGCTGTTCGTTGGTCAGTGTTGGTGGCCATTCAAGCTGAGAAAAGTCGACAGGAGTGAACACCATTGCAAGTGATGCCGATGAAATGTAAATGGTAGCCAACCACTTACAGCTTAATAGGAAAATAGAAAGCCTAGATCACCAGAAAAAAATCGAATACCGACATACAAGGAAGGGGCAGGCATCGTCTGTCCTTGACGCGCTCATCGCATGCCAGTTACAGGCCCAGTGTTGATAAGAGGTACCTCCCTAAGGGCACGTTTAACGCGCGCGGATAAAGGACCTGGGATGATTCATTGTTTGGTCAACTATTCACCGTCTTGCAGGGTCTCAGAGAATGATGGAGCCGAAGATGGTGATGGCGGCCCTGACAAAGGGGAAAAGAAATGACTGTAACGTAACAATGTTTAGTAGCTGCGTGAAGTAGCGTCTGAGTTGCTCTTGCAATCCCACCTCCACTTATTTCCTGCCTGTGGCGTGTAATTTTCCAGAGTTACAGTAGGGGTATAATTTGCCCGCGACGACTTCGCCATGGTACGTCTGCTTCTTGGAATTCCGCTATGACAAGAGAGCACAAGAGATGATCTCGTGGATTCCAGCATCTGGTACCTGGGCAGTGGGCAAGGAAGAATACCGTTTCAGTGGTAAGTACATGTATCGACGCTGGGAAAGTCGCTGTAATTGATAACTTGCAGGGCTGCCTCGATATTCTGTGGCGCTTCTCACCACTGCGTATATCTCAGAAGCGCCATATTTCAGTCAAAAGAAGCAGCGTAGCCCTGAAGGCTCATTTAAGTTAGAATGGCACCAAGCTGCGGGCGTAGTCACCATTTGAACAGCCGTGCTCTGCGCTTCAGCCGCATCCGCAGTAGTTGTGGACCAACTACTACATATAAGATACTTTCTGTTCAACAACACGACGGACACAATCACAATGCCCACCTGTGCTAACTTGTTAGTCACTTCTGGCTGTATTAGTTTCTTCGATGTCGCTGCTGCCATCGTTGCCATCGCTGCTCTGCGTATTGCCATCCACACAATTCGGAGGAATCTCCACACAACTTGCCTTCGAGGTCCACCACGAAAGAATTTTTTATTTGGCTACTCCATGATGATAGCCTTCGGATCAAGTGATACTGGGTCCATATACGAAGAATGGGCGAAGGAGTATGGTCCCGTCTATGCAGTTCCTACTATGTTCGGAGGGAAGAAGATCATGCTATGTGACACCAAGGCCATTGCACATTACTGCGCTAGGGAATCGCAGACATATGTACATCCCAATTGGGCCAGACGGATGACCCTGCGCATTGTATGATAATTTACAGTTACTCTTCCATTTATCTCATAATACGATATCCAGTTCGGAAAGGGAATACTGTGGGCAGAAGGCGAAGGCCACAAGAGGTATCTCTAAATGTATTCTCCAGCTGTGATACCATTTATCAGTCTTGTCCAGACAACGCAAGTCCCTGACGCCCGCATTCAGTCGTGTTGCCATCCGCAGTTTAATTCCTATTTTCTATAATTCTGCTCATAAGGTAAACTACCAGCCTATCATCATTGCTTTTGGAACCTAAGTGCGCGGCGTTCCAGACAAAGTCCACGTGGGAGTCCATAATCGATGCAAGCGATGATGACAGTGCTATCATCGAAGTTCAAAATTGGTATGTGTGAAACGCCTTAACAGTTCCCTCATAGGAGTTGATATGTTTCCTGGACAAGGATGAACCATATCTCGTGAGCTAATCTTTATTTCAGTTGTTTAGCCTTGTCTCAGTTAGTTGTAGGCTCGATACTATCGGACTTGCAGGATTCTCTCATGATTTTTGATCTCTTGATGGTAAACCAGCTGCTGTCACCAAGCTATTTGACACATTTGGGGAGTCCCCTGGCGCATCCCCCGTCTCTATTGTCCAGTTCCTCCTCGCACAAGTGTTCCCTATAGTGCCAATACCTGGGAACGAGCTGCTGAAGGAGATGCAGGAAATATTGGGAGACATTTCCAAGAGCCTTCTTGAGAGAACGAGAAAAGAGAAAGCGGGCGGAGTTCTGAATGGACAAGACGACAAGTCGATCATGGGAGTTCTGCGTAAGTCCGTTCACTTTGGTTATGTGCATCTTACCCACCTGCCATACCCAGTCAAGGCCACGGATGTAGTTGATTCTGAGCTCCATTTGACAGCGGAAGAAACCATATCTCAGGCAAGTCCACATCCGTTTTCATGAGAATTTACCAAACTACCTTCCCCTTCCTTTAACAGATGAAGACATTTATTTTCGCTGGCTATGAAACAACATCCAGTAAGTTCTCTTCAAGGCCAACATATTTTTGGCGTGACAGTCATGCAGTTAGTCTCACTTGGGCACTAATTGAACTCGCACAAAATTCCAATGTTCAATCCAAGTTACGGCAGGAGCTCGTAGCTCTTGGCGGTGATCCAACGTACAACCAGTTGACTAATGGCCTCCCTTACCTGGATGCTGTGGTTCATGAGACATTACGTTTTCATCCTCCCGTTACAGATTCTATTCATGTGGTGCGTTGTGCTTCGAAGTACTTGAAACTCAGATATCATCGTATTTGCTGCAGGCAGCGGAAGACGACGTTATCCCCCTCTCGCAACCTATGCACACTAGGTCTGGTGGTGTAGTTGACAGTATCGCGGTAGCGCGTGGAACTCAGGTTGAAGTAAGCTTTGCCTGTATCAACCGATCTGTAGCAATTTGGGGTCAGAACGCAAAGATGTTTTGGCCAGAACGATGGCTGGACGAAGATGGAATCCCAGAAGCGGCTCGGAACGTGCAGGGATATCGGCATCTAATGACGTTTGGGGATGGGCCGAGGGCATGCCTTGGGAAAGGATTTGCAATGACAGAATTCAAAGTAAGGTCCAAGATTGCTTCTGTGCACTGATGACACGACTTTATATAGGCGGTTTTGTCAGTTTTAGTGAAGAACTTCATATTTGAGATGAGGGATGGACCTGATACACAAGTGGAAATGAATAGAGGAATGTTTCCACGTCCTAAAGTGGTGGGAGAAATGGGAAATGGGGTGCCGTTGCGCGTAAGCAGATACGATGGATGATCTACGACTTAGGCATGGTGAGTTGGCCAGTTTTACGCTGTGTTCCGATTTATGCGCACCTTGATTCCATCTTCTGAGACCATATGCGCACATCTTCCCTTGTCATGGATAAGCAGATCCAGTTCATTTTGTGCAACTGCTCCTGTAATGATCAGCCTTCTTTAGAACATTTTTCAAGCACTTGCTCAGGGTACACATCTTGCAAGGCGAAGCGATATTGACCTGAGTTGTTATGTTCATATATATACGCCGCCGTCATTCCCTTTGTCTACGGGGTCTTTGCAGCTGGTACCATGAGATTTTGATCAGTCTGCAGCCCGCTGTGAACGGTGTTGCCTGAAACAGAAATGCGATGGATTTTGAGTCACCAGAAAACTGAAAGGGGTGGATCAAGGGTGGATGAAAACGGAAGGTCTCGTGAACTACAGCACCCAGGGAAGATAGACTATTGGTCATCTGGTCATACGTTGGATCGATGCCAAAGGTTACGAGTGTTTGTCGTGGCTTGCAATACTGGGGTTTCGTGCAAGGTCAAGTAGCGCTCAAGTGAGTGTTACTACACGATGGTCAAAGGAAATGTCGCTCTGTATGTCCTGCAACTCTTGCATCAACTTGTCCATGGCAGATATTCAAGTATAGGGGACACTTCTGCGAAGAAGATACGGGCAGCACATACCGCAGGTCGTTTGGGTGACGTTTCGAAGGTGTTGAATATTTTGATCATAGAAGCTGGTTTTCTATCGACAGCATCAAAATAATGAGAGAACGCGGCAAGTCCGAAGGAATTCAACCTCGAAAACTGCTTTTTTGGGGGACAATGATCCTCCACTGTTAGTCTGTCTTTGGGATTTTGAACCTCGATGATTACACTGTCATCACAGCTCGCATCGATAAGGGGGCCCCATGCAGCCTTCGTCCGAAGTACTAAGCTGTCAGGTTCGACAATAATTGTGATATGTTGGCAATTTACCTTGTAAGTAAAATGCTAGAAAATAGGAGTTAAGTTGTGGGTGGCAGCAGGGCTGAATGCAGGCGTCAGGGACTTGCGTTGTCTGGAAATAAGTGACTGTCCACAGCGTAGGGGGTATCTAAACCTACCTCTTGCGCACTTCACCTTATACACGCAGTATTCCCCTGCTGAATTAAATAGCATGCCATGAAAAATGCAAGAATAACTGCACAGAGCAGCATACAAGGCTCCGGAAGAAGCAGAGCTCAGAATTGAGATGTACGTTTCCCTGGCATGGTGGTGTGCGATGGCCTCGGTGCCACAGAGCATGGTCTTCTTACCTCCCAGGGTAGTAGGAACTTTGTAGACGGAACCACTCTCCCTGGCCCATTCTTCGTACATGAACCCAGGATCCCTTGATTCCTTGAGAACCTTGGAGCAGCCGAAGATCAGGGTCGTTCGAGGTGGACCTATAAGGCTAGTCGTATTGAGGTTCCTCGATACTGCGCGGATGGCGATACGGAGAGTCAAAATGGTAGCAATGACTGCAACGACATTGAGGGCAGTGAGCCAGCTAGATATGGCTAATACTTTGTCATATGCAAGTGTGGGCGCCGCCCTTTGGCCCATTGTATTGGCGATCAGCCCTATGGAGGGTGAGCAGGGTCTTAGTCTCATAAGAACGAAAAAAGAAATGTTCGAGACAAGTCTGACGCCCGTGTTATTATACTATGCTTCTTGCAGCCCATCGAGGAAGAGCAATACATCTGGCATGCACTAGTGAGCCTTTATTGCGGCCTCCAATCGCCTGCATTACCGGTCTCTATATTAGTCACATACATCAGTATCAATCAAAGAACCAGGTCGAGGAGCAGGCTGCACACACCCAGCCGAATCACTGAAACCCAGTAGGGGCAACTTATCTCTACATGTCTGCTGAGAGTTTCATACGTTCAAGCAATGGGTTTCTGCAGGTGGCCGAAATTGCACCGAAGGATGAATGAGAGGAGCTTCCACACCTCCGATGTGGTTATAAAGAACACGCTCAATCGTGAGACAAATGTCACAATAAACGTCTTCCCAAAGCCATCGTTCAGTGGGGGATGAAAGAACCGCTGCTTACATGTGCTGGCAAAACGGTGGAAGATTTGCTTGACGCAGGTTGATGGAACACAGAACCTGGACCTTTCTTTGATCAAATAATTTTCGAGATAACGCAAATTACCGCCATAGTATGTCTCCGTGGCCAAACGCCAAACACTGTTCTGGGTCCTGACTCGGGGGTAATACTCTGCAGCTAACAGCTAATATTCAAATAAGGAATAACTTACCTTCCTCCCTCACGATAAACTGGTTTTGGAAGGTAGACAACATCCACACACTCGAAAGCCACAGGAGGGGGGTACCTGGACCATGTAAGCCTGTAGATGGAGTGGGATTAAACCTGGTAACCTGGTCAGGGACCACCTTTGAGTGAATGCATTGCAAGAAGCAAAGTATCAGAAAAGGAATGGTCAGAATTCAATTGTTCCCCTCAGGCTCTGAGATGGAACAGCCTGGGAGTCAGGTACATTGGTTACTGATCAAGCGGTCACTTTCAATGTGTCAATGGCAGGGCATGGCAATATGCCACTCCTGCAAGCAGGATTCATGAAATACACAAGGAGCGTACCAGTATGTCCGCTAACCTGTCTGGTAGGAACACAGAGCAGTGAGTCAACGGGAAGAACGCCAAATGTCGAATGACATTGAGCTCTGAGATATGTACACGTACTAACAAGTGTCGTATTTTGTGACGGTCTTGGGTGGAATGGGACAAAATTCGAAGAGTGGTTGAACCTGCCAGTTTTGAATCCGGATCGACCTATGGCAATTAATGGCATGCAACATCCGAGAGAAAATTCCGACAGTTCCCTTTGAAGCCTTCTCCGTAGCCTGGCCAATGGCGACCACGCCGTACCAGGAGGCTGCTCTTGCAGCATAGACAATTAATTGTGGGTATTCCGTGGACTTGATTAGTAGCCCGTGCAGTAAAAGGTAATAGCCTCACGACATGTTTGCTACCGTGATGGCCCACACAATCGAACATGCCAAATCCAAGTCGAGTGGGCGCCTAGCAGATCGGTCGAAGTGCCCTCCGATTGCCAGACACGGTCTCAGATGATATATTTCTACCTGGTAGGTGCTTGGAAGCGTTCTTTGGACTTCTTCGAGATCAGTGAAAATATAATGTTATTTATAGATTCGGTGCCTCAGTAGGTGCGTGTTTGAGGTTTGTCCGTGCATCAGCATCAGGGCATACTGATTCAAGCACCGTGATTAGTCTTCCCTCGACAGACCCGGTGAGCAGGAAGTTGGAACGCCGTGATAATTCCACCCACATCGCGGCGAGGACGATGCCCATCTTCTGTATTAGCACAGCATCTTGCCAGTGGTACTTCTAGCCAGGAGTCGTCTGCCATCCTCAGGTTCTTGCTGCGGCGCTTTTCTAGGGGTGGAGGTTACACAGCCAGGGAAGCATCACAACCTATATCTCACACTTTACCCACAGTCCTGACCCATCATCTCAACTCCCGTGTTCTTCCTTGTTCCTTTCTTCACATCGAGTCATAGTAGAGAGTGGAAGAATCCTTCTGCAACTTCTGGATTTGCCCAAGCGACACTGCCATCATCAAGCACGGCGCTAGTTTCAACTTCCCAGGCGGTGGGGAACTACGCCATGGGTACCTCAGATCTCCCTACACACGCCTCCTCTTACATCCCACATCGTCAACAAAAGTCACAGAACCAAAGGTATGTAGTCACTTCATGGTAGACCTCTACCCTATTTCCAAACCTCGACCGCCCATGCGACAGACACCTCTCTGGATCGCATGCTACAACTAGCGTCGCGACGGCTCACGAAAGTCATTCCGGGCAGCTTTCAATGCGTCACCGTCGGGCTCCGGAGGTAGAAACCCGTTTCCCCCCTGCCAATAGCCAGCTCTATTTTCCAGAGTATGTGTTGACCCAGACCATCTTCCCTCACTGTCCTCGTTGACCTGACACTATCATTCACCCAGAGGAACGATGTCGGTGGGAGCACCGGGAGTACAACCACCCATTTCCGAAGATATGGGCAGGATAATGTTCACAAGTAGTCATTCCTCAGTCCAACTTACCAGCGGCAGCCCTGGCGTGCCACTTTCCATGGGGCATAGCCAATCACCTAGCGGAGTTATTGCGGCGCAGTCGAGTCCCCATCCAGGGCGCGTTCCACCGGCCCCCATAGCAACCGCCATGGCGCCCATCGCTTCTGGCTCTGCTGGTCCTGAGGGCATATCTACGGGTGCCAATGGTCCTCATTTCTACTCGTCGCCAGTCGCGATGGAGGCCCCGTGTGCGTTCGTGGGACAACCTCAGCCAAGCACACCTCCAATGAGAGCACGCAGAAGAACATCTCGCATTAATACGGCGACTCTTGAAAGGTCTGCCAGCCTTGGTCACTGGACGGATGGACTTGTGAGACCACCACCTCCAATTCCACCACGAAACCGCCCAAGCAACAATCCTACTTCAACAGGACTACGGGGCTCCCAGGACTCCAGAAGCTCGGAGGCAACTATGCGGTCTGCCACGCGTTCGCTGTCTTCGCTCATCCCACGTCGATCATCGTCAAATGAACGCATAAGGGTTGTCCAAAGGATGCCTGAGCTTCCTCGAGGCAGTGACTTTGACGTAGGTCCCTCCGCTGCTCACGTTTTTCCTTTTGCCGATCATCCCTCATTAGCCAGTGCTTGCGCTCGATCCTCTTTCTGAAGAACCAACTCCTGACGAACTTCAGCCCATTACTGTGGACATGAGCCATTCCCTGAACCCTCAAGTGCAGACGTATTCATCCCGGTATGTAAATGGTTCGCCTGTCCGAGCTTACCCATTGCTTATAACCTCCCTGTTTCCGCTGCCTATCAGTAATCAAATTTCAAACTATGGTGTGAGTACGCTGTCTTCTGAATCGTGTCTACAGTCTTAGCCTAGGTCTTTGTAGAACCTTGCTGTGGTGTCCGACAAACGGCCAGACAACCGCTACCTGACCCAGGGAGAGTTTTCAATGATCCTTGACGATGCTGCCTCGGTGATGACAACTGATAGTAAGCATAAATCTCGCCGATGGCCCGTTTTCGGCTCTAGGTAGCGGCGACTGTACCTTCTAAATCCCTAACTGGACAAACCCAGTGTAACTCCTATTGCATTGTCAAATTTATGCTTTTCTCTGACGTCGTGTAGAAGCATATGCCATATGCACCCTTTACGTGATATAGTAATGCACCTCTATTGTATGTATTTAGCTTAAAAGTGTATCATCATGTATTGTAAACAACCACAGATTTTACTTGGTTCAACTTGAAACTCCCATAGGACGCGAGTAGAATGATATTAGGCTCCGGGTGCGACGAACGTTGTCGTTTTGTCAATCGCCTTGGGGCAGCTAACTGACTCACTTCCGGTTAATAGAAGAATTTCCGGCCTACCTGTTCTCCTGAGCGTATACTAGAAGTACCAACTAGCGATGCGCATCCTGTACGCCGCCGCCAGCGCTCATTAGTATGTGGTTTTTCCTTCAATCGGGCTATCCATCTCCAGGCCCCAGGTCCTGTTTTGAAATCCATGTCTCGAATCTTTCATCCTACGCCTCTTGCGCTGATCCTTCCACAGAGGTGCAGCCAATCATCTCCGAATCTGTATATGTATCGATACTTCGCCGTGGAAGAATCTAGAAAGTACTGGGTAGCTCCTATGATATGATCCCACCGGATTTCCAAGCTGCGCACCGTAGCCATGGTCAATATATCAGTCACCGTGTCACCGCGTCACCAATCGCCACATCCACTCGTCCCTGTCTTCCTCAGAGTCACCATAACTTTTCCGCAAAAATTGACGTCAATTGGTGATTCCTCCTATTATTACCAGCCTAGAAATGGTCGCCAACTTCTACAGGCATTTCTTGGCCTGTACCACGTGATAATGCATCCTGTGAGTCTTCAACTATAAAAAGTATCCAAGCGCCCCCGACTGAGAATAATTGCACCCGATGACTCGACGAAATACTACATGTGTTCTTAAACGGCTTCCCTTGCCAAGTCGTTTCAACCCATCTCATTCGTATGTCACCCTTCGTCATCCACAGCTGGAAATCTCATCGATCCTAAGAGGTGGTCCCACCCCCCCATCTTTCCCCTCGTCCGAGTTGGCGAGTGACTTTTCGTGCGAACGATACAATCTTGTTCATAACACAACACTTCACCAGGTTATGGAAGGCATTCTTTCCGAGGACATTCTCATGCAACTTCTGCCCTACATTGATTACGGTGTAAGACTTTTCTATTCTCTTGTGTCATCTGTATTAAATGGTTTCCGTAGTTGGCGCCCGAGCACGCCATTGAGCCATCAGAAGTGACACGTCGCACGGTGGCCGATTCCTCTCCTACAGACATTGACATTTCCACGATAAGAAGACTTCTACACCAGAGCATAACAACTCAGTGCAGATCTCCAGAGCATCCTTGTCTCAATCCTATAGCAACTTCAATAGCGCCTGACGACGAAAGCAACTGTGACGACGAAGAGCGCTCGTCATCTGACAATGATACACCTCGTTTCAACCAGTCGCTCGTTACAGTCAACGAGGTCCCGCGAGGGTGTCGCGAATATTCTCATCCAGGTGCGGATTCGACGAGCGGTGGTGTACAGCCATATTCCAATTCGGTACCCGAGGGGAAACTCTCCAGAATTGGGCACTGGACGGACGCGTGGGTGACTCCCCCTCCCCCGATTCCACTCCAGTCGCACAAAAACGCTACATCTAACCAAAGTGTATCTGGAAAAATACCCATTGCGCACTGGACAAATACTTTTGTGAAAACACCGCCTCGTATTCCGCCGCGAGTCCCTGCAGGCTTGCAGCACATTGCATTTCCAAATCAATCGTCAACGAGTACGCGGGAGGTACCAACAATACCGAATATGGACTTCGTAAGTTTTCTATTCAAAAGAGATAGCCTTGTTTGTATGACTGTTCTCTAGGGGCTGGATTTCAGAGAAGTCATGTCCCGTCTCGTACCCAACTTTATTCCAGCAGAACCTGCTCCATCAGACAGTTCTATGACATGCCCGTCTGAGCGTGGCTTCGTACCAGTTCAACCACACTCAGTCAGTGCCACAGGCGAGCCCCCTCCAGACCCGCAACCCCCCTCTGATGTGCATTCTGCGATTTCACTCCTACATTTTGCAACCCAACTACCAGTTGGTGAATCGGCTGGTCCGCCTCAGGAGCAGACTTCGTCTGAACGACGGCAAAGAACGCAATTGGCTTTTGGTCCAGTTAATAGGACCTGGAATGTCCCATACCAGTACACTTTGCAGAACAAACTGGGATCTGAACCACCTACATGGGTATTTAAACCCTTTTGCGAATCCCTTTCATGGTCCTAATCCATAACCTTGTAGGCCCTCGTTGTGGTGCCAATTGGGCAGAAGCACGTAAACGCCGGACTGTCGCCGGACGCGTTCTCCATGATTACCGACGACAGTTCAGTGACCTCAGGCCACTACTAGTAGCATCCTTATGTGCCGCGTTTAAGCATACATACTTGGTCCGTTTCTTGGTCTCCGTGTATTTTCGATCTATTCGCTCCAGTTGATGACTCGACTGCCATTGTTCTACTTTTGCACACCTTGATACCCTGATGTATTATCATTGGACAGGTCACTTTTGTATTCTGGTATACCTTGCACGGAACCTACGATAATATGGATTTTGTGATCGCTGCTCAGCGAATGTCGAGTCCCACACAACTCAGCTGCAGCGAGTGCGTGTGCGTAAATAACCTTTCTCTTTTATCCCCCTACTACTCCTGCTTGCACGTCATCACGGGGACCGTCGATCCATGATAAGCTATGATTACAAAACAAATAACTTGATCATATATATCATATATTCAGCCTCATGACATACTGATATATGATCTTGTCATTAAGTTACCAACAGCTATCTAATTCAGCATGACTGACATAATGCAACTCATGAAAAAATAATTAATTGACATTATATGATCTATGTCATTAAGTTACCAACAGCTGTCCAATTCAGCATGACTGACATAATGCAATTTGTGAAAAGATAATTATATGGCCATTATCAATTTCTCCCCCTATGATACAGTGTTAGACAAGACTGCAAAGTTTGTATTGACCAATAACTGTACATAAATATTGTAGTTCCTGGGGTAGATCACTCTTGCAGAGGCAATGACTATCAGCTTGCATAGTATGGTGCATGGTGGAATAGGAAAGTACATTTTCAACATGATCAACAGACAGAAGGATCTGAAATACAGGTACTTTCATAGTAGGTGTATGGTAAGACCATGCAGTCATCTTCAAATAATATAAAATAGACATGTTCTATATGTGGCCATGGAAGGCTGTGCTCACAACATATCAACTAGGCTACATTTCGTGCGGAGAGCTCATTTCCTATATTGCCTATTTGGGCACAACTCACGATGCACTCTCAAAGTCGAGAACACAGAGTGCATTCTGAAGTTGAATTGCCCAGGCGTCCAGATCGATGGAAGGCAATTAGTGTCAATAGTATTGGCATATTCGTGCCTGAGAATGAGTCTGTTGAGAAAGCAGGTTGCATCAGCAAACCAACCCTCCCCTGGACAGCACTGGACAGTACTGGCCAGTTACCCCAGAGCCCCAGCTACTCCTAGCAAGGTACCTAACTGGCTAGCACTGTCCAGACTGTCCCAGTAGCACTATCAACAGCATCCATATTACCTTTACTGCCTGTACTTGAAACTTTTCAAGCACTCAATTCATTCAATGTTAATGTTAACCAATTTATATTAATTCAATAAACTACAGAACAAAGACTAAGTATTATATATACCGAGGTGGTTGTCGTCGTCGTCGATGGCCGCAATGTCGACGCAGGTGATGGGGGTAGTGGCGGCGACCGCGGCGAGGTGGTCATTGTTATCGTCGTCGTCGCTGGTGGTGGGGTGGGTCGTCGTCGTCGCGTCGTCGATGCTGCTGGTGGGGTGGTCGTGTCATCGTCGACGCTGCTGGTGGGGTGGCGGTTGTCGTTGGTGGTGGCCTCGTCGACGTTGGTGGTGGTGTCCGTGTCGTCGACGACGCCGGTGGCGTCGTTGTGGCCATTGGTGGTGGTCGTCGCGTCGTTGACGCTGCTGGTGGGGTCGTCGTCGACGAGGCTGGTGGTGGTGGCGGTCGCGTCGTCGACGTTGGTGGTGGTGGCCACGTTGTCGTTGTCGACGCTGTTGGTGGTGGTGGTCGCGTTGATGGTGGTGGTGGTGGTCGACGTTGGTGGGTGGTGGCCACGTCGTCATCGACGGTGGTGGGTGGTGGTGGTCGCGTTGACGGTGGTGGTGGTGGTCGCGTTGATGGTGGTGGTGGTGGTCGACGTTGGTGGGTGGTGGCCACGTCGTCATCGACGGTGGTGGGTGGTGGTGGTCGCGTTGACGGTGGTGGTGGTGACTGTCGGGTGGTGGTCGACGGATGAAGAGAATGAGAATGAGAGACTTCAAAAAATTTCAAGTATGTGTGTGCGTGTGTTTGTGTAACGATTATATCAGCATATTGAACTATCAACATTTCCTAATAGTATTTACCGCGTCACTACACGCCTCGCCCACAGCCACCGTCACCACCAGCGTCGTCGATCGACCACCATCAGCAACGACGACGACAACGACCCCACCACGGCCGATGGCGACGACACCAACCACCACCACCACCAGCAGCGTCGTCGACCAGACGACGACGACGACGGCTAGGCCACCACCACCGCTCCACCACCAGCGTCGACGGCCACCACCAACGCGAGGGCAACGACGGCCCCACCACCAACGTCGTCGAGGTGGCCACTGATGACGACGACCCCCACCGTCAACGTCGTCGCCGTGGCCATCAACACTGACCACGACGACAACGACAACGACCCCGCCACCACCCCCAGCGTCGACGGCGGCGATGCGACCACCCACATCCCCAGCGTCGACGGCGACGGCGCAACGGCGCGACGACGGGATGACTCCCATCCCAGCGTCATCCGACAATGACGCCCCCGACGCCCACCAACCTCCCAGCCACAGCAACGCTGGCCATCGCGCCAGCGCAGCGTCGACGATCGCCCTCCCCTGCGTTCGACAACCACGGGCCCGGTCGTATAAATATATTATTTAGTCATTTGTGATTAGCACTCTAGTTTTCTTTAGTCCTAATATACTTTTTTTTTTCTCTACTGAATATTTGAATCGAGTGACAACCAGACTGGCACTCGGGGAGTCCGACAGACTGGCACAGAGTCGGACAGGCTGGGCGGTCGGCTAAGCGCTGTCAAGTGCTGTCAGCTCGGCTAATCGGAAGGGCTGGTTTGCTGATTTGAATTGCCCTCTTGATGCGGGCAGTTATCTTCACTGTGTGCACTGTCAACTGATGATGACGATGGCCATCCACCAGCCTGTTGTCCAGCGATGACAACAACCGTATCCCCACCATTGTCCAAGGTGCTGTCGAGTGTGACCGGCAGGTGTACTGAATTTGCAAATGTACCCTAAAGTAGAAATGGTCAAAGCGCGGGAAATGATCAGTAAGAACTGTACAGTACCCATGTTATATATAAACCCTCCTGGAAGGAACTGTTTAGGTTCTTCACTCTTGTCTGTGACTTCGATCTTCGAGTTGAAGCTGGGTCAGGTAAGTTACTGTTACACTGAATCGGGTTGGAGCAGGGTCAGGTAAGTTACATTTCATTGGATCAGGGTTAGGTAAGTTGCATTTCGCTGGATCAGCTAAGTTTAGTGTTGCCGCAAAGCCGATCTGATCCAAACTGAAGTGTCAAGTTCATTTGACTTTGTTTTTCGAACTCAAACAAACCGAAGTCAAACGAAGTCGGCCCGCTGAGCCAACCAATGGTATTTTAGAAAGATTGAGAGTAGATACTGGGTAGATAAGTCTAAGCGAAGTCACAATTATTACACCCGGGCTACTACCGTGGTGGCCCATCTGCGCTGACCGAGTCGAGCATATAGTCTTCCTCTTGCGCCACAAGACCAACAGTGAAGTTGAGGCGGTCACGTTTGTGTGCAAACTTCAGTACTTGAAGAGTTTCCATTAGTTGAGGTGAGATCCGGCTTCTTCGCAGGGTACAAGTCTCCTTGCTCGACGAAAAAACTCGTTCACAAGGAACTGCAGATGCTTGGGCAGGTAGAACATCCATTGCAACACGAAAGAGAAGTGGGAAGACCTGTTCATTGCGCTTTAAGTTAAAGTAGTAAGTTCGAGAGTGTTGTGGGCCTGTAAAAGACTCGAGTGCACCTCCCAATAACGGACCAGATCAGTCACACGCTCGCCATGGGCAACAGTGACTGGCTCTCGTTCATAGCGCTCGAGTTCGTGCTGTGCATCAAAATGATCTTCCTCAAATGCCTTCTTGCATCGCTCCTCCAGCTGTGCTGGTGTTAGGGCTTGATCTGGGGCTGCTGGTGAGTTGGTTGACGCCTCAACAGATGTTGTTGAAGACGAGCGGCGAATAGTGACATTGATGTTGGAGAGGCGTGAGACCGCTCGAACTTGAGCTCTTGCAGCTTGGAAGGCACAATCACAGTGGCTTGGCACCATGTTAGGCCCATCACATTCCCATTGACGAGGTGCAGCTTCCTGGGTCGCAGTTCGATAGGCAGTCATCTGGTGTGGTATCATTTTCAGTCCTGATAGAGAAAAGAAAGAATGGTTGGAAATACCGCTTCTAGCATCCATTCCCGTGCCGCGCTGACATTGTTGTGATCCCAGTACCTCGACATCCAGTCAAACTTTATGTCAGGATTCAGAACTGATGGGAAAGGTGTGACGTGACTCCATAAAAATGTAATATTGCATTCACAGTGAAAGGAACTTACTCATTGATAGAGCGTAGATTCTTGTCCTCCGACCTTCATTAACATATTGTTTCAGCTTCGAAAGTGCAACATCTATATAATGTGAGAGTTCAGGGATTGTACTTTTAAGGACAGTCCAATTTTCAAGCAGGATTTCGTACAATGGCATTGCCATTGATAATGTTGGAGTAAGTTCTGCAGAAAGTGACTCCTGGGTTGAGTGAGCAATCTCCAAGACTTGGTGCACATCTCGGAGAATGTTGAGTTCTTCCTTCTTCAAAAGATGTTGCTGAAGGTCTGAATCATCTTGGTCAAGGATGAGTGCTCGGATTGCCTTGATAATTCAATGCTCGATAACTACATGTTCTGCAGACTGAATAATTACTTACCGGATACAGGAGGAGAAACCTTTCAATCATCAGGTATGTTGATGACCACCGTGTCTCGCAGTCCCGTAGCAACTGCAGAACTGGCAGCTCTTCAGCGTTATCAGGCAATTTTCCCTTCCACCTTCCGGACTTATTTCCATTTTCAATCGTGTTCATTAGGGCATGTTGTCGCTGTCCAGAAGCTCGACATGCAGCCACAAGAGCACATACAGAGCCAACAAGGTCACGCTCCAGCCCTGCTGCATAGTCTTCAAGCCTTTTCTTTTGATCAGATGGCAGGTTGTCAGCACCAAAAACAGGCCAATATGGATCTTTTTTCAGCTCTGAGAGAATTGCCTGACAAGCGAGATTCAGAACATGAGGAAAACACCTTCGTCATGTCAGCACAAGGGTTTAGATACTGATTTTATGATATACCTCAGTCGGTTTCCGTCTCTGTCAAATGGAATCCCACGTTTGGTAAGCTCTGCCTCCAGTTCTGTCATCATTGTATTATTATTCTTTGTGTTGTCCATCATGACTTGGCCCATCTAGTACACATACAATCAGAAAAATCCCGGGGATTGAGCTTCTTGAAGACCCAAAATACCTTGTGTAGAAAGCCATTTTCATCAATGATTTTTATGAAAAGTTGTCCAAGGTTTGCGCCAGAATGGCTACCTTCAACAAACCGGAAGGCAATCAGGTGACTCATCAACTCCAGGTGACCATGTTCATTTCGCATCATGAAATGTGCTGTTACAGCCATGTAGTTGTCACGGTTCTGGTCACTCCACATATCTGTTGTGGTCGAAATTCGTCCCTCTGAATTCTGGAAGTGTAATGAGAATTAACTTTGAACTTTGTTATCCATGTCAGACGTGATATTTATGTACTCACATGCATGTCATCAACAATCTTTAAATGTTTCTTCTTGTACTCCTCCAGTAACAATGTGGTTGCTTTTGTGCGATGTGGTAGATCATGCTCATCAAGTTTATCCTCACCAAGAAAGAGCAACAGCTCTCGAAACTCTGGACATTCTAATACATTAATGGACTTCAATGTTGCAATTAGCACCAAGTCATGATGTCAGCAAGTTGGGACTCAGATGAGTTCACATAGTATGACATACCTGATCATCAACTGCAATCCACTTCAGCAGAAGATGGTAGAACATCTCCAATGTGAACGGAATCTGCCTACTAGATTGCATATTGCTTGATGACGATGACAACAGTTTGAGATTTCCTGATTTGCATGTTTCCACCCACTTGTTTTGGTGATTGTTTTGTAAATGTCGGCGGTAACAACCTGTCATGCTCAGTCCGTGATTCCAGGCACTCCAACTGCCATGGGCACTTTGGATCATTGTCAGTGTCATTAAAATAAGAGTTCAAATATTCTCTACTCACATACAAAGGCAGCATGCCATTGCCTTGCATGAGTCCATGCCAGGATTTGATGTGAGGGTGGGAATCTTTGTTATGTCGGGCAAGACATCAGGCTTGTTGGTGGATGGCACAGACATCAAGAAGTGCCATACGTCAGTAGCAGAATTCTTGCGAGGATTCGATGGCCCACTCCCACGTCCACAAGCAGTCATTGTTGGATCTGTATAGATGTGGAGTGGGGGTACATGCTCACTAGCATTGCCGTCAAGGGTTGTTGCCGATCCAGTCGTGGTTGCTGTGGGACCAACACCACAAAGAACAGCTGTTGGTGGTGGGCATGCTGTCACTGTGGCAGCTGTATTAGTAGCAGCCTTTTTCCGTCGCTTTGGTGCCACTGCTGCCTTTTGAGGTGCCTTCCGTTTTTGTTTCATGGTTGGCACAGATGTCACCGATCCAGGTTCACCAGCCTGCTGCAGTGGCGCTAGCTCATCCAAGCCAGTGAGGGGGGTAGGTGGGATGGTGGGAGTCCTGCTCAAAAGTAGAGATGCATTCGGAACTTGGTAAATCAAAGGTGAGGTTACATGATATGATTCAGGGAGGATCATTGCTTGAGGAGCTTGAAATGGGCTATAAAAACCAGTGGCAGGATCACTGGCAGGGAAAGGACTCGGAGCAGGCATTACGGGCACATATGACCCATGGGGTGCACTGCTAGTATTCGTTGCACTGTGTGGCAGATGTGCATACTGCGTGTAGTACACCGGGCTGCCTTGAGCAGCAGTAGGTGCATGAGTAGAAAGATTCCAGTGATTCATTGAACTCACCGTTGTCTTTCGCACTTTCACAGTTTTTATATGCAAGCCCTTGCCTACGATGAGGCGACAAAATGTGCCGCCTCCAGTCGGAAAACTTGTGCACGCATGAATGCAGTACTCCAACCGAGAGCGATGGCAATGCAGAACTAATTGAGCAGCAAAGTGCAACTTGTTGTCAGTCATAGTTACATGAATTGTACAACATACACTTGTTACAATACATTGGAGCACTCTCCTCGGTGGTTGAGTGTTGAACGTTGAGTGCCCAGTGGCACCGTGCATATCCAATCTACAATCTGATCTATCTATGTACCTCGGCAGCAATATCACAGTGGCGATAACTTAGCTCGTTTTGGTTCGCACACCCTAGCTCATTCGAGTCCATCGTACCGAACTCTAACGAACCTCTGCATTTCCGAACCGAATCCGAGCTTACTTCGAGTTGAGTTCGGTTTGACGGCAACACTAGCTAAGTTGCTATTGTTTATCTCATATGGTAATTGCATGAGGTAAGTCACTAAACTTTATCTCTGAAAATCTGAGCCACAGTGGTTAGCAATTACATAATTAATAAATAGTGGTATTTTATGCTTGTTACAACAAAGTCCATAAACTTCATGTTGAAAGCCTTATACAGCCATATGTGACATTATCCAACTCATGCAATTCAACCAATCTGATAAATCATGTCCCTGTTTAAACTCATGAGAAGTGTGGTCAAAGTGTTATCTGACATGAAATGAATGGACATACAGAACTTATAGTTTGTGTATTACCATGCCTATCATAATGTGTTAGGTTGCCATCACCTATAATTTTTGTGTCAAGCTCAAAGCCTTATACAACCATATATAACATTATCCAACTTATGATCAATACAGGGTTCAGCCAATCTGATAAATCATGTCCTTGTTTAAGGACATGAGAAGTGTGATCAAGTGTTATCTGACATAGACTGAATGGGCTTACAGAACTGATAGTTTGTGTATTACCATGCCTATCATAATGTGTTAGGTTACCATTACCTAGAAATCTTGTGTGAAGCTTAAAGCCTTATAAAGACTTATAAGGCCATGCATGACTATCCTTGTCAGATAGTCACATGTTAGACACGGTACTTATTGCAAAGTGCATATACAGCATTATCGGAAAAATTCAGTCCCAGTGATGGTGTTATCTCGGGACCGACTTGGTCAGTCACCGTTTCTTGTACGTCTACTCAAACAAATTGGTTGAATCCACTGAAGTTTGAACAACAAAACAGGCTCTATACAAAGGCCCGTCGTTTATCCGTGCAGATAGGCTCATGCCCAGGACTGACAGACATGCAGGAGTGCACTAGTGAGTACGAAGGCTCAATGCAGTCAAGATTTCAGCAGTCGCAACAACCCACGGTGAGCTGTGGAAAAGGCCTACCTTACAAGGTAAGTCCCATTCAAACTCCGATACGTCCTGCACCCCTATGGCAGGACTGCCCCTATATATGCCCCCGTCTTTTTGTTGCAGTAAAGTTACACTCCCAGCTCGTCAAAAATGAATACACAACAAGAGAAAAAAGAGCTTCAACGTCGTATACATGGGCTCACGACCATGCTGCATACGTTCACGGTGCAGAACGGGCTCTCTTTAAAGTGTTGAATCATTCCCTCTGTGCAACAATGAAAACGATCTGCACTCAAAGAGAGTTATCGCTGCCACCGGTTCTATTGACCCAGGACAGCCAATTCAGATCCTAATCGCAGCCCAAGACCCGCACATGTCTTCATCCGCGCCACCCATCCTCCTGAAGCTCGGGCAGAAACGCCATAGGTCACTTGAAGAGGTGGTGGCAAGGTATTATTGCACTGCTTCAAATAGATCACAATTTGCTGACTCTTTCTTATAGCCCACTTCATTCAGAGCTTATAGGGCATATTGTGGATACTTGGGCTGCTCTATCAGTCGTCGATCGGCGTGCAAAACACTATATCGAGCAGGTGGTCGCCCTTGAAATCTTTTTCCTCTCGCGAAACTTCCGTAAATTCAGTGTGCGCGTCAGGGAGGATACCAGGCTGCGTCATGGCAAGCGGTTGGCCGAGTTGATTGGCCAGTGGAAACCCGATCATCACTCGAAAATGGGTCAAGCCGCCATAGTGGCTAGTCATGCTCGAGTGTTTGCCGAAAATACAGTCTACTAGAATCGCCAGAGGACTGCTGGAATGGGAATTTTCCGATAAGACAAAGTATGACTGGTCCAGGATATTGGTCGCTTTCTTGTCCTCTGTGGACCGATCCATTAAAAAGGTGAAGCGAGCTATGGAAATGGGGAAGGAAAATCTGGACAAGGAAATGGAGACATTAAATTTCTAGTGCTGCTACCTTTATTACTTTGTCACCTGGAAAGCCGAGATTGTCAGGGATCTATTGATGAAGACAGATATGGTGGACAGTATATTCCTGCCAAGGCAAAAAGGCTTCAGTAGGTGTCTCGTTAATGCTTTGAATTAGAGCTTATCATTGGTTGCTAATTCATAGTCACGTACAAATATGGTATGTCAATCAGATTTTCATGTGACTGGTGGAGCTAAATGAGCTACCGGAACAGATTTCGAGTCCGGGAAATTAGAACCACCACTGGGGACAAGTAAAGGATATCGAGTCCTTCGTTACCTGTGGACGGTCGTCGCATTGCATTCAGCAGTACACACTCTCTGCAACAATGACGCACTTCCCGAATTTCTGAAAGACATTAAAATTGGTCTCGTCCAGGTGCCTCGGTCTCCGTCCTTGGTTCTGACACTGGACGAAATCTCCGAAGAGTTCTTTATACGATTTCCAGACATGATACAAGATTGTCAGGTCGTTCTGGAAACTCTCAAGGGTGGGTATTCAGAAAAAAGCCATTCAGACATGTTCTTCGACTGTGTCCATCCCGAGGCCGCACTGATTGGTCTCTTGAATCGTTATAAACATTATTCGGCACAAACAGGCCAAGATGTAGGACTTGAGAATCCACAAAGAACTTTGAAACAGATTGTCCAGTTGGTGCATTCCTTTCATCCTTCTTGTATCCTTCAACTGACGCTCAGAGAAGCTGGCGAAAGCTGAGGAGGCTATGATTGCCGTTAGCGAAGAGTGTTGTTGGTGCTGTGATTGGCTCAGTAAAAATTTAGAATCGCAATTCACGCTTCCTGGAACGTATGGCGTGATGTATCCATGGGAGCCCCCGAAAGTTGGTGTCAGTGGATTGGTGCTGAAGAGATTCATCACATGTCTTCAATCTTAGCGGCCAACCCTTGTAATGTCATTGTATTGCCAAGAAAGGCTGCAATTCTCATAATTATTACATGATACATTGAAA
>JAYMGJ010000615.1:0-22882 GCA_037178675.1 Scleroderma bovista
TGCAACTGGTCCTATAAGGACATTGCTCGCTTACCCCAAGCTGAGCAGAAACTCTGGCGACTTGCTTGCCAAGAAGAGCTCGACATGCTGCGAAAGCGCAAAGTCTTTGAGCTAGTTGACTGTCCCCGAGACTGGAAGGTCATTAAGAACCGATGGGTCTTTGACATAAAGTCGGATGGCCGCAAGAAAGCCCACTTAGTAGCGAAAGGCTTCTCCCAGGTCGAGGGATTAGATTTCGACCAGGTCTTCTCACCAGTTGTGCACTTTGAAACAGTGCGCCTCATGCTTGTGCTTGCTGCACTTGAGAATTGGTATATTACTGGACTCAACGTCCGGAGCGCCTACTTGTATGGCAAGCTCAACGAAGAGATCTATATGGAACAACCCGAAGGGTTTTCAGTTCCCGGGCAAGAGCACAAAGTGCTCTGCCTCTGGCATGCCCTCTATGGCCTCAAACAGGCTGGCCTAACTTGGTGGCGCACACTCGATGAGTCTCTCAAGGAGCTCGGGTTTGAGCACCTTAAGTCTGAAGCAGGCATCTTCTTCTACAAGAAGAAAGGCACCAACATCGTCATTGGTATTATCTACATTGACAACGCACTATTCTGCAGCCCTAACAAGGCTGTTGTTGATGCCATCAAAGCGCAGTTCATGCGCAAATGGGAGTGCAGAGACCTTGGAGAACCTAAGGAGTTCCTCTGTATGCGAATCACTTGCAAAGGTCGCGCTATCCACCTGGATCAATGCACGTACCTCCAAAAGGTCATCGAACGCTGTGGCATGCTCAACGCAAAATCTGCAAGCACCCCACTGCCGGCTGGCTACTATGCTGCCAAAAATACAGACCCTGTTGATGCGGAACTCCGCTCCCGTTTCCAGACAGTCATTGGGTCCCTCCTGTACCTCATGTTAGGCACTAGGCCTGACATTGCCTTTGCAGTCACCCATCTCTCGTGCCATGCCGCGAATCCCTCTCAGGACAACCTAAACAAAGCGCTATATATCTGTCGCTATCTAATTGGGACACCTTCGTACTCCCTAGTATACAATGGTGGATCTGGTGCTGGCCTGATTGCATGCACGGGCTCAGATTGGGGATCAGACCCTACCTCTCACCTCTTGCAGACAGGTTTCTACCTGAAGCTTGCAGATGGCTTGATCAGTTGAACTTCTTGTGCGCAGAAGACTATTGCATACTCGTCCACTGAGGCTGAATACATGGCTTTGAGCGATTGCGCTCGCCAAGTTACCTGGATTCGGAGTTTACTCGGTGAGCTCGGCTATAAGCTGAAAGCTATCCCGATTTGCAGTGATAATCAGGGGTCCATATTCATGGCATCCAACCCTGTAACAGAGCCTCGCTCCAAGCACATCGACATCCACTACCACGGAATCCGCGAGTCAGTCGCGAAAGGTAATGTGGAGCTATTCTTCATTGATGGTGCTGAGAATCCCACCGATCTGCTCACCAAGAACTTACCCCGCAAGAAATTCGCGAAGTTCAGAGCTCAACTAGGCTTACAGTTTCCCTCTGGCAGCATCTAGCACCTTATTCGCTGAAGTGCTCTACATGCAGCACAGCGAGGGGGAGTGTTGAAGTCACACGTGCACCCGGCGTAAACTGTCAACGAAGTGCACACAAGACTGCGACCCATATTAGTGTAGACTTAGTAATAGTCCTCTTAGAGTAGATGTTACATGTCACACGTCACACGTCACAGTCACACATCACACTATTTGTTGTATATAAACAGTGTCCACCGCTTATATAATATAACAGCTCTTGACCAGCTACCGCTACCATCTCAGGTTGTGCACTCCACCCAACAGGTGAGTTGGAGTAGCAGTTCCTCTACATATATAGGTATTGCTTCAACAGCAGCCACAGTACCTTCTAACCCCCTTATTATATAGTATATATCTCGAGTAGAATAAAGGGGGTGAATAAGAATCTGCTCGCCCTCACCCCCACCTTATCTGTTCTGAGCCTAGCCAAGCTTCTGCTTCCATCTCTCTGACATAGTATCTCCCGCGTCACTCATTCACAACAGGTTATGAGCCCCGTCTGCTCTTAACTAGGCAAGCAGAACAGTCATTGAACCAAAGCTAATCCTGCTACTATCCATATGGATGCGCTACACTCGTATGACGACCCGGATGAACGGAACCCCGGCGACGCGCTGTGAGTCAAAGTGTGGATTTGGGTCGGAGTAATAACCCAAACACAACACCAACAAAGGACTACGAAAATGTGCGAGTGGTGGTTTACCTCCGCGGTGTCCAGAGAGGATGTGCTGAGGAGGGGGGAAGGGGATCTACACCAACAGGGTGATGCAGACGGTGATGCAGGATACTCCTGGGGTACAGGAGTAATAGAAGACGAAGGGGATAGGGGTCTGGACTCTTCCTAAAGGCCTAGGAAGTGTCAAAGCGGGGATTGGGTTGACTGAGACTGAAACAGCGATACTACACCTAGAGATTGGTGCAGCAAAGGGGCAGGGATGCCTCTGATGTCCAGAGGCGAGGAAGATTGCTGGTATGAAGCCTAGACTCCGCTTGAGCCTAGTATAAAGAATAGATCTTGAATAACTTGGATAAACTTGACAATATTGAGCCTTTAGACCTTCACTGAAGCCTACAAGGACTCAAAGACTGAAGGGATACTGACTGAGAGAGTCTGAGAGAGGGATAATTTCGTGCAATTGGGTCTTTTTTTTCACTGGGCTGAGCCCAGGGGTTTAAATACATGGGGGGGCACAGCATTAAAGTACAAAAAGAGAAGGGAGTAAGCAGAATTTGTCAAGGATTGGTAAGGGATTGGTAAGAGCTTTGTAAGGGGTTTGTAAGCGATCAGTAAGCAAGGGATAAGCAGGTAAAGGAATGAGTAAGCTGCATGACAAGATTGATTGGTAAGGGAGTGAGTCATCAGCTGAGTAATATACCAAAAATGCAAAAGGGATAGAGTAATACTGATGACAAGAGAGCATCAGTAAGCAAGGGATGAGTCACTGCACAGCAGAAGGAGTCATTGATGCACAGCCTAAGAAGTTTGATGGGGGGCTGTGTACCATCAGGAATTTGATGGGACAACAATGGGGAAGATCTGGGATTAATAGGGGGATTGATCCGAGACAAAACAGCCACAAGAAGGGTACCAGGGGTCCAGAGGTCTTTTTGGGGGGTCAGCATACACTAAAGTATAGTGCATGTGTTCTAGCACCGCTGAAGCGCAACCATGGGCTCCCTTGACGAGCTCTCTTCTGGGAAAGAATGAGAGAGGGTTCTTCTTCCTAATAGCACTATAAAGTGGGGGGAATAACTGTCATGGTGCTGGGGGATGTCATCTGAAAGTAGGGAAGCGGATAGAGTATTGAATTCAACGCATCCAGGGAAGCGAGACGAACGACAGAGGAAGATGGACATGGCAAGTATCTGGGAGGAAGGGACCATAGGCTGAGGGCTCAGGGGACACAGAGACAACCAGAGAAGACTTCTCAAGCTTGACAATAGACCTAAGATGACCAAAGTACGTCCTTGACACAGGACTGACGAGGAGAACGCGCTGACCGAGAACAAGAGGGACTGAGGGAGCAGGCTGGGAAGATATGTGCCAGGCAGTGCATGGGAACTCTGGGAGAGGCTGTCCTAAGAGCAGGACATAGTGGAGATCTGCAGCAATAGCGGAGAAATGATCCAGAGAAAATACGGACTCCATAGTGAGCGATGAAGTGAACATCTGGATTGCGGGGGGAATATCTCCGTGGGAAATGAACAGATTTGCGTCGGAACTTGACAGGCAGATAGACCACGTTCTAGGCTCTCTGACGGTATAGTCACGTGCCTGATAGCTTCAGAAATGATGGAGCTATTCAGAATATCAGAATGCCGGCACTGGGCGCCTAAAAATGACATTTGGGCGCTAAAAATCATTTCTTCTCTTTCTCCTTCGTTTCTCCATCAATTCTTCGGCTTCTTTGACCGTTCTGGTATGGGAGTTGGACTGCAGATGTGTGCATTCCTTTCTCATACCACAATTGACGTTATTCCTTCAGTTTCTTCTGCTTCTTGGCGGTTCTCGTGCGATAGATGACTGTCTGCATTGGCATTCATCTCTCGCATCAGGATAGTCGTCTTGTGTGATGGATGGCTACGATGAGGGTCCGTCGTGCTTATCCTTCGCATAAGGATCATTCAATATAGGCGTTATCCTCCATGTTCACTGTACCAAACCTGTTTGGTGCGTGACAGCGCCTCCGCCAGTACCTCCGCCAGTACCACCATTCAAAGACAAATGTTTCCTCGGTGCTATATCCTCCTTTAAAACGCCCGAACCCCTAAAAGATGACAACTGGGTGGCTTGGAAGGGCCAAATCTGGCCCATGCTCGAACTGAATGGTGTATGGTCCCACTGTGAAGGTGCGAATAACCCCCCAGAGGAGGAGACACCCGAGCGCAGAGATTGGGACACCGCAGAAGGCGTCGCATGCGTGCTTATCTCGAATAACATTTCGGCACCGCAGTTTGTCCATGTCTCGCAGGCAACATCTGTGAAGCAGATGTGGGAGAACCTAAAGGCAGTACATGAGCATTGTGGACAGCAGAGTATTACTGCGCTGAGACGCACCTTGTATCAGACGTGCGCCAGAGATGGAGACAACATTGTCGCCCACCTGACGAAAATGCGCTCGATCCAGGCCGAGCTCCACCACATGGGCTCGATGGTGCCTGATGGGGACTTCACAAATATATTAGTGTCGTTGTTGCCAGCATCGTGGGATCCATTTACGACATCCTACCTTGGGTCACAGACTGGAGACAAAGTCTTGACATCACAGCAGTTCATCGCGATCATCCGTGACGAGTGCAACCGACAGAAGGCCGGTACTGGAGATGCTGAGGGTGTGGAGACTGCGTTAGCGGCCCAGTCCTTGAAATGTACTCCAAAGAAGAGAAAGGCAGCCGAAAAGGAAAAGACAAAAAAGGTGTGTTTTACCTGTGGCAAAACCAACCACTTGGCGAGGGATTGCTTTTTCAAGGGGAAGCCCAAGTGTGGAAATTGTGGCCGTTTCAACCACGAAACCTCCGAGTGCAGGAGCGCTGCAAAGGGGAAGGAAACCACAATAGAGAGCGTGACCACAGAAAACGGGAAGCGCCACAAAGTGGAACGTGCACAGCAGGCATGTGACATCCAAGAAGATGATGAGATGGAAGATGGCATGTACATCGCTAAAAATAAATCGTCATCCGACTGTGCTGACATCAGTCCCAACTCTTGGTTAGTGGACTCAGCAGCATCCTCACATTTATCGAGCCAGTGTGAAGTGTTCACACAGTTCACACCACTCACAAAGACCATAAGGGGAGTGGGGGACACGGACGTTCCGGTTGAGGGCAAAGGAACAGTAAAATTGAAAAGTCGGGTTGATAAACAAACATTTGTGATCATACTACAAAATGTGCTATATGTACCAAAGGCACCAAACAACCTTCTCTCCATCTCTCGGTTGGATGAAAGTGGTGGTCGCGTGATTGTGGGGGATGGACGCATCCACCTATATGATAAAAATAAGAACTTGATTGCTGTTGGACGGAAAGTTGAGAGAATGTACTTACTAGACGTCACAACGCATCCAGCCCTCGAACGGGCGGCCTTCTCGACGGAGACGGCAGGTACATGGCAAGATTGGCACCGCTGATTTGGGCACATAGGCGTAAGTGGTCTACAGTGCACATTAAAGGGTCAACTTGTAACAGGAATGGCAGTGAATGACGTCGACTCACCAGAGTTTGATTGCACTGCTTGCACCCAGGCTAAGCTGACACGTGTGCCATTTCCACGCCAGAGTGAGCACCATGCTACTCGACCAGGCGACTTGACACATACAGACCTATGGGAATGCCGTACTACAGGCATACACAGTGTGAGATACTTTATCTCCTTTGTCAACGATTGCAGCCGATGCATTTCCATTGAGTTCCTGTGGATGAAGGATCAAGCACCTGAAAAGTTCAGGAATTATGTGGCTTACCTTGAGCGCCAATATGACATGTCCCCCAAACAGTTTCACGCCGACAATGGTGGCGAATACATCACCGGCGATCTACAGAGGTGGTGTGCGTTGAAGGGCATAAAGCTAGAATACACAGCGCCATACTCACCGGCGCAAAATGGCATTGCAGAATGCATGAATCGTACCTTGGCTGAATTGGCCCGTGCTATGATATTTTCCACACAGACACCACAGTTCCTCTGGCCCAAGGCCATCACACACACCGCCTACCTGCGCAACCGAACACATACACGCGCGCTCAACTCGAAGACACCATTTGAAGCATGGAATGGACGAAAACCGGACGTTTCGCATTTGCGCGAGTTTGGGAGCCCGGTATGGATCCTAAACGAGGGTCAGCTCACCAAGCTCCAACCCAGAAGCACAAAACATACCTTTGTGGGCTTCGTGGATGGGCCCAAGGCCATCAAATACTATGATGCCTCAACGAGACAGGTGCGTGTCTCTCGGAACTTTCAGTTCCCGACTCTGTCAGTGCCCCAAACACAGCCAAACATGAATGACACTCCGCCGCATGAGAGCCCGACACAGAATGAAGGGGAGTCAGCATCCGACGGGACAGATAGTGAAGACAGAAAAATCACTGAGATCACTCACCCGTGTGAGAGTAGCAATGACAGCAGTAAAAGAAGAAGAGGGCAAACTGCTGATGAAGCGCCAAGCAGCGAAGTCAGAAAGAGTCAAAGACAAAAAAGAATGCACAACTATTGTCTACTGGACGACCCTTGGGCAGATGAACCCAACAAAGCGGGTACTAGGACAGTGCAGATCTCCGGTGAGATGGCAGACATGACCTCTGCTGAGAGGGTCTACGCTATGTCAAACGAGCCAAGCGCCGGGCATGACACCCCCAAAGACTTGAGAGAGGCACGGCAATCTTTGGATTGGCCAGACTGGGAGAAGGCCATACAAGCCGAACTAGACCAGCTACACAAAATGGGTACTTGGGAGTTAGTAGACCCGCCTGAAGGGCGCACTCCAATCACAAATAAGTGGGTACTCACCAAAAAATACGATAAAGATGGCAATTTGCAAAAATACAAGGCCAGGCTGGTCACCCGCGGTTACTCACAACAGCCGGGCATGGACTATAACGACACGTTCTCACCAGTTGTTCGCCTAGAGACCATCCGGACCCTGTTAGCCTTGGCAGTGACTGAGGATTGGGAAATGCAACAAATGGATGTTAAAGGCGCTTACCTCAATAAAACCATAAAGGAGCAGATATATATGAAACAGCCTGAAGGCTTCGACGATGGGACAGGCCGCGTTTGCCACTTGATTAAGTCCCTATATGGTCTTAAACAGGCTGGGCGCGAGTGGAACGAAGAGCTTAATAAACAACTTGAGTCCCTAGGATGGAGACCTACTATGGTTGACCCTTGCACCTATGTCAGAAGAAAGACAGACGGTATTGAAGTCATTGCTGTGTGGGTTGACGATCTATTGCTTTTTGCGAGCGATAGTAATCTAATGGATAACATGAAGTTTGAGTTAAAAGAGATTTTCGAGATAACTGACCTTGGAGAGCCAGCGAAAATTGTCGGCGTTGAGATCGAGTGGGATCGTGCGAAATGAACGATCAAGATCTCACAGAAACAGTTGATTGAGGGCATCTTACAACGAGAAGGACTAGAAAACGCTCACCCAGTGGCTATCCCTATGGATCCCAATGTACGGCTTCAACCGTCTGAAGGGGAGTCTGAGGGCAAAAGCAACAGCTACACGTCAGTAATTGGCTCATTGATGTACTTGGCCGTTGCGACGAGACCAGACATCGCATATGCTGTCTTCAGGCTTGGATTGTATATGGCGAATCCCGCGCTGTCACACTGGACAGCGGCTAAGCGAGTCCTAAGATACCTGTCAGGAACTCGAGATCAAGGAATAACATACCAAGCTGAAGAGACAGAGCCTAAGAACCGATTCTTCGGATATTCAGATGTGAGCTATGCAAATAACGATGATGCTACATCAGTATCGGGATATGTTTTCAACATGAGCAGAGGAGCAATCACATGGGGATCGAAGAAACAGACAAATGTGTCCTTATCCTCGACGGAATCCGAGTATGTCGCACTGGCAGATGCAGCACGTGAGGTCACATGGCTGCGGAATCTGTTAGAAGATCTGGGGTATAAGCAGCAGACACCTACCAAGTTGTACAGTGATAATAGCGGTGCACTAGCCATTGCTAAGAACCCACAGTACCATAAACGGACTAAGCATTTCAACACTTGGAACCATTACATAAGACAAAAGGTCAGGGAATCAGTGATCGAGATCGAATATTGTCCGACATCTGAGATGACTGCGGACATATTCACTAAGGCGTTACCTAAGTCAAAGTTCCAGCTACATAGGACAGAGCTAGGGTTCCCAGCGCCAGCTTGAAGGGGAGTGTTGAGGCTGGCATAGCCACAAGCTGGCAGCCACAGTACCTCCTAACCCCCGTATTATATAGTATATATCTCGAGTAGAATAAAGGGGGTGAATAAGAATCTGCTCGCCCTCACCCCCACCTTATCTGTTCTGAGCCTAGCCAAGCTTCTGCTTCCATCTCTCTGACATAGTATCTCCCGCGTCACTCATTCACAACAAGTTTGGAGTCCAGAGGTTCTGTCAGGCTAACTAATGCAATATCCTGTATGGTAAGATCCTATCATGGGTCAGATCCTCAGTACCACCACCAGTAGAGCATCAAATGCTGTGTGTGGTGTGTTATGTCACTTTTTTGATATGTTTTCAAAGTCTCTGCATTTTTTCGGACATTTTCCCACGCTGTCCATCATATCATTTCACTTCTCCTGCACTTCCACATCAAGCTATTAACTTGGTGATGATATGGCAACTACTATATAGTATTACAGAGCCTCCTAGATAGTCAGAATATGGATGGTTGCACTGGGGACTGATAAAGCCCCTATTTTCATAAAAGTAGTGTTTGCCCTCCTGCTCACCTTTAGAGTGCTCTGTATCCCAGTTTATGTGATAGACAAGTGGTAATAGTAAACTAATACAGTTACAAACCATCCCAAAAGTACCAACACTCGCAGTAAGAGCCTCCCAGGGTGTTATACCAGGAGGAGGAGAATGTGACACAGCACTTCAGAGGCTCCACCCCATCAAATGCGCTTGGTATATGTTGTAGGTACATATGGCCCCTTGAAGGGGATGTAATTCAGAAGTGTATATGTCCAATGTATCAAAAATGCGAAGCCTTTTTTACTTTTACCCCTAACTATTTCTCCAACCATCCAGAGCCTCTGGCACACTCATTTGAGGCTCCATTTATGGACCTATATACTTATATAACATATCTGATACTATGTACAGTACATGGGGACCAGGGATGGGGCACAGGAAGGCAGAGGAGACTCACAAGGAGGGTGGGAATATTGCAGTTCTGGTATTGACCAAATGCAGTCGTGTTTTGGGAGTAGCAACACTTTTTGTGATTATGTAATCCTACAGGAAGCGCAGAAATAAAAACAAATTGAGTGGGGATTAAGTGGAGAATGCTGGGAGGCTCATGGGAGGCTCACCAGAAAGGGATGGGAACCACTCTGTCTATTTCGGGATTTGAGTGGGAGTAGTGCCGAGGGTGGGTATCTCTTAGATGGGTTTCGCCCTACAAAGAAACCCCATCTGAAAGACCGTGGGAACTGGTGCCTAAGGTGTCCCAGTCCCTCTAGCAAGTTTCACAGCCATGTGACTTCCCGGGCTGCATCTGCCAGTGCAACATACTCGGACTCTGTTGAAGATAAGGACATGCTGGTTTGCTTCCTCGATCCCCATGTGATTGCACCTCTGCCCATGCTGAAGACGTACCCAGAGATCGATGTAGCGTCATCGTTATTTGCATAGCTCGGGTCAGAATACCCAAGGAACTGGTTCTCGCCAGGTCTCACCTCTGAAGCATGGTATGTTATCCCATAGCTCCGGGTCCCTGACAGATATCGCAGAACTCGCTTGGCAGCCGCCCAGTATGACATCGAAGGGTTCGCCATGTAGGACCCTAGTCTAAATACGGCATATGTGATGTCTGGTCTCGTCGCCATGGCCAGGTACATCAATGATCTGATCAATGACACAAAATTATTGCTCTTGTCCTGTGCCTCCCCTTCAGAGGGTTGAAGTTGGATATTTGGGTCCATCGGCATGGCAACTGGGTGAGCATCAGTTAGTCCCTCCTTCTGTAGAATTGACTCAATATATTGTTTTTGTGAGATCATGATCGTGCCTTTCGCATGATCCCTCTCGATCTCAATGCCAATGATCTTGGCAGGTTCTCCAAGATCAGTGATGTCAAAGATTGATTTTAGCTCAAGTTTCATTTTATTCATTAGGCTCTCGTTGCTCGCAAAAAGCAGCAGATCGTCGACCCATATGGCTACGACTTCAATTCTCTCTGGCAACTTTCTGACGTACATGCAGGGATCTACCATGGTAGGTTTCCATCCCAAGGACTCTAACTGTTTGTTTAGCTCAATGTTCCACTCGCGCCCGGCCTGTTTTAGGCCATATAGGGACTTTATCAAGTGGCATAAATGGCTGGTCCCATCATCATAGCCTTCCGGCTGTCACATGTATATTTGTTCTTTGATTGTATCATTTAGGTAAGCGCCCTTCACGTCCATCTGCTGGATCTCCCAGTTCTCGGCAACTGCTAGTGCCAACAGGGTCCGGATGGTTTCGAGGCACACGACCAGGGAAAATGTATCGGTATAGTCCATTCCTGGCTGCTGTGAGTAGCCTTTGGCAACTAACCTGGCCTTATACTTTTGTAGGTTGCCATCCTTATCATATTTTTTAGTGAGTACCCATTTGTTTGATATCGGAGTGCGCCCTTCTGGCAGGTCTACTAACTCCCAGGTACCCATTTTATATAGCTGGTCTAGCTCGACCTTCACGGCCTTCTCCCAGTTTGGCCAGTCTGGGGACTCTTGTGCTTCGCACAGAGTTCTCGGATTATCTGGTGTGACACTAGGTTCACTGGACGTGGTGTAAACCCTCTCAGCGGAGGTCATATTTGCCATCTTGCTGGAGATTGTGCCTGTCGTCACACCTGTTTCGTCTTTGTCTGCCCAAGGATCATCTAACAGACGATAGTCGTGTGTTTTCTTTTCCCTCTGACTCATTCTGACTTCGCCATTTGGCACTTCGTCAGCAGTCCATTTCCTTTTTCTCCTGTCGTTGTTGCTCTCATCTGGGTGGGTGACATTTTTATTTGTTTCACTCTCTGTCCTGATGGGTGCTGTTTCCCTTTCACTCTGTGCAGGATTCTGCGGTAGAGTGGCACTCGTATTTGGTTGTGTTTGGGAAGTTGATACGACAGGGAATTGGAAGTTGCGCAAGATACACACCTGTCTCGTCGCAGCATTGTAGTATTTGATGGCCTTGGGCCCATCGACAAAGCCCATAAAGGTATGTTTTGTACTTCTGGGTTGTAGTTTGGTGAGCTGGCCCTCATTTAGGATCCAAACTGTGTAACGGTCTAACTTTTTATCTTATCTGTGATTAGATGACATCTTATCTTATCATAGCATAGTATCTTATCTAGTGCATCTTATCTGTAGGTCTGTCTAGACTACAGCCTCGTGCTGTACAGTGACTCCAAAAACCCTTTCCATAACTAACCCTAACAGCAGTGCGCGAAGCGCACTGCCAGACACATGGAAAATGACACTAGGCTTTGGTGGAGTTGTAAATAGTACATGCTCTTGGCTATAATATTGCCCCCTAAGTCATGTGATTTCATTCACACAGTCTAGAGATATGGGCATTTTAAAACAACACGTCCATGGAAAGGGTTTTTTCACTTTTGAATTGGTAACTAGGATCTCATTCAAAACAGTCTATAATTGCTATTGTTTGTTGATACAAACAAAGATACACATGTAACCAATATGTCTGAGCTTAAAAAAGTTCACACACTTCTTTGTTTTCAACCACTATCATGGTCAGATCCCTCTCTCGTACTCAACAAAACACCATTCTCTCTTTGCTTGACTCTGGAAATTCTGGTGAAGCTATTGCCAAGAAAGTTGGTGTCAGCCCCTCTGCTGTATCTAAAACTTGCTCCAAGAAGTGTTCTGCCCTTCCTAAAGCCATTGGAGGGCATTCTTCCAAGCTTTCTCTTGCCAATATTTCCCATGCTCAACATCTTATCACCTCTGGCAAGGCTGAAAATGCAGTTCAAGTCACAAAAGCCCTTTCCAATATCATTGACCAGCCTTCCTCTGCAAATATTGTTCATCTTCACTTGCAGAAATCTGGTATAAAGGCTGTAGTCAAGATCAAATGCCCTATTGCTCACTTCGATTTTGCTTATACCCACAAGGACTGGACTATAGACAACTGGAAAAGGGTTGTATGGTCTGATGAAATCAAAATCAATCACCTAGGGTCAGATGGACACAAGTGGGCTTGGAAAAAGGCAGATGAGGTACTCAATAATAGGCTGGTACAGGGAATTCTGAAGTTTGGAGGTGGTTCCTTGATGATGTGAGGTTGCATGAGTTGGGAGGGTGCTGGCTATACTATCAAGATTGATGGTAGGATGGATGGGGACCTTTACCTTCAGATTTTGAAGGATTAGCTTCAACAAACATTGAAGCATTATGGTCTCAATCCATCTGATACTGAATATTGGTAGAAGAAAGCTTGGAAGGATGCCCTCCAATGGTCTTAGGAAGCATAGAATGCTTCTTAGAGTGAAGTTTGGATACAGTAGAGGGACTGACACCAACTTGCTTGGCAATAGCTTCACCAGAATTTCCAGAGTCAAGCAAAGAGAGAATGGTGTTTTGTTGAGTACGAGAGAGGGATCTGACCATGATAGTGGTTGAAAACAAAGAAGTGTGTGAACTTTTTTAAGCTCAGACATATTGGTTACATGTGTATCTTTGTTTGTATCAACAAACAATAGCAATTATAGACTGTTTTGAATGAGATCCTAGTTACCAATTCAAAAGTGAAAAAACCCTTTCCATGGATGTGTTGTTTTAAAATGCCCATATCTCTAGACTGTGTGAATGAAATCACATGACTTAGGGGGCAATATTATAGCCAAGAGCATGTACTATTTACAACTCCACCAAAGCCTAGTGTCATTTTCCATGTGTCTGGCAGTGCGCTTCGCGCACTGCTGTTAGGGTTAGTTATGGAAAGGGTTTTTGGAGTCACTGTACATGCTGTATCCCTTGATGTCATTAGCATAGCCTTACCACAGGATGGCAGCTGTGTTCACTGCCTCGTACAGCATACAAGCCTCATGGATAGCCTCGCACAGGACACGTGTAGTATAGTATATATACTGTTGCAATCCAGCACCCAGAGGCTCTCCATTCGAGCTCTCTTTGGGTTTTCGCTCTAAGACACTTGGTTCCTATTTCCTCCTCAGAGTCTCAAACATGTGGTAGTTCTTTGGGTTGTTTGCCCTTAGGATTGTCCCACTAGAGCTCGAATCTACCCATCTACTAGTCGTCTACCATGTGCTGTTCCCCAGCCTTATAAAGGGAAACTATACCCAGACTCCAGGGTTAAGGAGCTTTCTTTCACACCCTTTGTGTTCATACACGGCCAGCCTTTAGCACTGTTCCATGTAGCCCACTTGGGTTTGGGAGTTTCTAGTACCTAGTCGTTTACGTATCATACACCAGCCCAGGGTCGTGCCTGGTGTCTGTAGGGCGGCTCCCGTTCAAGCACGGTTCGCACCTGCAAGGAGATTGAGCCATACTTACTCAGTAGTTCCTCCGTCCGTGGAGAGGTAGACCCATGATCTGCAACCAGTGACCGTTTGTACTCTGCATAGCTGTGCCACTGCCCTGACCCGGCGAGCGCGACAGGCGAACAGAGTCTTATGCTTAGTTCATTGGAACACCTGTGGGGATCTAATCCCAGTATAACCTTACGTCTATGGTACCCCTACCAGTTAGTCATGATACATCCCTACGAGTACTCCTTCAATCAGGCAGGTCACCTGACAGTCTCCTACGATACCCGTTACCCCCTTCCTCTCACGCCCGCTCAAGAAGCTGCCAGAGAAGCAGACTTCAAAAGGATTGAGCAGACGAACACCTCCTTCCGCCGGTACAGTCTCGTCGTCATCGATCTTGCGGACCTCTTCCTCAACAACCCCCGCTACTATGTCAAGGCCGAACCCGCCCTCCCACTCGTGCGCCACCATACGTTTCACACTTCCCACCTCCACCCCGCATGTCCACAAGGAGCCCCCTATTCCTGCTACCACCCATATTAAGCAATGGATCCGCACCAAGATGCCCTCCAGAATCTTTTCCTTCAGCTCGCGCAAGGTCAAATTGACCTCCAGAATAGTATCCAGGCCCTTGCTGATGCGCAGCAGGGTCTCAGTGCCCCCGCTGAGGGCGAAGCACAAGGTGCTAAAAAGATTGTCGCTGAACCTGGGAACTACGACGGCTCCCCCCAGACGTTCAGGGTATGGTGGAGCAAAATGAAACTGTGGGTTCTCATGAACCAGAGGGCCAGTCTCCTTAGAAAGAATAGCAAGATCATGGCGGCCGTCCTCTCTCGGTTTGAAGGACCTAAAGCTGGGCATTGGGCCCAGGTCAAGTTGGAGTACTACATGGGCCCAAATGTCCAGTATCTGACTTGGGACGAGTTACAGGCCGAAATAACTGGTTATTTTGTGCCTGGCAACAATGCTAACTGGGCCAGGTCCCAGTTGTTAAAGTTGTGCCAAGGACCTCGTCAGCAAGTAGATGAGTTCCTCACGGCCTTTGAGTTGCTAAGGATAGAGAGCAACTGTCCCGATGCCTACACCAGGGACTTGCTGGAAAGAGCGGTGCAGAAGCAGGTCCTCCAGCAGGTATATCTGCTTGGCAAAGCTCAGTCGAACTATGCCGAGCTAACCACTTCAGTCTGGACTGTTGGAAGGGCCCAGGAGCTCTTCCTAATTAATACACAGGGTAATACCCGCTGTGCGCCTAAGTGAGGGAAGAGGTCAGAACAACCAACAACCAACACCAAATGACAGCAAAATGCGAGTGGTGGTCTTCCTTTGCATTTCTGGTATTTAATCTCCTCAGGGGGATGTGTTGCACACCTTCAGGCAGGATGCAGGAGGGAAGGGAAGGGCTTCTGATGGGGATGGAATGCGACTTGGGATGGTATTGACTCCTCTTCAGCCTACCACAGTGGTTAGGAAGAGTCCTGGGATTGAAGAGCAATGATAGATTGATGATGGGGGGGTAATAGCAGTGATGGAGCAGAGGGGAAGCAAGGGGACAGGGTTCCTGCTTCAAAAATGCGATGAACAGTGATGGGATGGAGTGGACAATGATGCTAGACTGTGCTTGAGCCTAGAGAAATGATCAGATACAAGATATATCTGATAAACAACAATATAGGAGCTTTAGGCCAGCACTGAGTGACCTACAAGTCCAAAGACAGAGATAGAGCTTATAGACAGTGAGGGAGAGTGAATGTGGTCGCTTTATTGAGGGGGAAGCAGACACTTCCTTGCAGCCTTTGGCTGCTGGTTTATATACAGGAGGGGCTGTGGCCCTGTAAGCACAAATGACTAAGTGCTTGGTAAGAGATTGGTAAGAAATTGGTAAGCAATTGATAAGCAGTGTAATCAGGCTGAGTCATCGATGGGGAGAGCCTGAACAAGCTGCTGAGCCAAGGGAAAGAGCAAAAACATAGGTAAAAAGGGGTGTATAACCAAGAATATGGAAAAATCATTGCATGGGGCCCAAAAGAGAGGGGGGGAAAGCATGGGATGAGTAGATCGAAGCTAAATGAGCATATGCGATGACATAATGAATATGAATCATAGGGGCATGAGTCATGAATTGATAAGCAGCATGATTAGCATGATTTGAAGGATGATTGGTAAGTGATTGGTAAGGGGAGTAATGGGGATTAGTAATGCCAAGAGGGGATGAATAATGCGCAGCAGAGTGAGTCAGAGTGAGCCAGAGTGACTCTGTGTGACTCAGACAGAAGGGAAGCACAACCTGTGATTGATTGAACTTTAGATCTGGAGATGAGCTTCTGAAGCAGTGCCACTGATGGGAGTGGCTGGGGGATAATAAAAGAATTGATCCAACCAGAAGAGCAGTGTCAGGGGGCCTGGAATGACAAGTAGAGTCACAGCTGGTCACAGAGTGTCACAGATCCCTTGGATTGAGCTTCTGTAGAGCAAAAACACGAAATTTGGTGCTCCCGAAGTGCAGTCTTCCCTTGAGCAGTAAGGGGAAGGTTCTGTACTCTATTAGGGCTCCTAAGAAGGGTTCTAGAGCACTGTTTCATTCGTGTTTGTTGCGGGATAGCAGGGAAGTGAAACGTGAATAGCGGATTTGATGTGTCCAGGGAAGCGAGATGAATGATAGAGGGAGATGGATGTGACAGGACTCTGGGATAAAAGGACCATATGCAGAGGACTCAGGAGACACAGAGACGACCAGGTATGAATTTTCAAGTCTAATGATAGAGTTGAGATGACCAAAGTACATGTGTGACGCAGGACTGACAAGGAGAACGCGCTGACTGAGAACAAGAGGTACTGGGGGAGCAGGCTGGGAAGATATGTACCAGACAGTACACAGGAGCTCAGGGAGAGGCTGTCCCAAGAGCAGGACATAGTTGAGGTCTACTGCAATAGTGGAGAAATGTTCCAGAGAAAATGCAGACTCCATAGTGAGTGATGAAGTGGGTGTCTGGATTGCAGGTGGAATATCTCCATGGGAAATAAACAGATTTACGTTGGAACTTGACAGGCAGATAGACCACGGTCTAGGTTCCATGATGGTATAGTCACATGATTGATAGCTTCAAAAATGGTGGAGCTATTCAAAATATCAGAATGCCAGCACTGGGTGCCTAAATTTGACATTTGGGCGCTAAAAATGATTCTTCCTTTTCTCCTTTGTTTCTCTATCATTTCTTCTGCTTCTTTGGTTGTTCTGGTATGAAAGTTGGACTGCAGTAGGTTGCATTCCTCTCTCATACTGAAATGATCATCAATCCTTGGATTCTTCTGCTTCTTGGTGGTTCTTGTGCAATAGATGACTGTCAGCATTGGCATTCATCTCTCGCATCAGGATAGTCATTCTCGTGCGATAGATGGCTACAACAAGCTTGTATTCATTCTTTGCATAAGGATAGTCTTGACTTTGCGTGATATGGATAGCGAGGGCTGTCTGTATCCCTCAAGTCGGGACAATCTTTCAACAGATCTTGGGTGTGCGTTCTTTGCATTAGTTTCATTGGCTAACTTTCTCCATGTCCACAGTACCAAACACGTTTGGTGCATGACAACGCCCAATACCGACACCAGCGCCACCTTTCAAGGACTTCTCAGTGAAGCGCAGCTCCAAAGCTTCGGGCATATTCAGCCTGGGATATGGTAAAAACTTTCTGCATGCTAGGGCTGAAATTTCTGAAAGACTTCATATGGCCCTCTTAGGTTTGTTGACAGTATGTCCAGAGCTGGGTGAGGAAGCAAAGGTTAAAGAGGGAGGCGAGGAGGGGAAGGTGGCGAGCGGGGAAGACCTAGAAAGACCATAGGGTGTTGTTATTGAACTGGAAGGGGATTCAGATTGAATCATTGTAAGTGACATTCCTCAATCTGTGACTGATACTTGGGGGAGGGTGGAGAGCGCAGGCTTGTCAGAGTTTGAAGCACTTAGACAAATTTTGTCTATTCCTTCAGCCACGGACTCGTCACGGAGGCCAGATGTCAACATTTACGATGGAGACAGAGAGCATACCACCTGAGCAGGCTTATATTTATTAAGTCCCCAATCCTGGAGGGTTTGTATCGACAATGCTGATTGAAGGTTTTACTTACTGGTCAAGTTCCAGGTATTGGTGTCCAACTTGCCAAGTGCCCTTCAAGACCCATGATGTGTTGATCCAGCATATTAATTCATGTCATTCATCTTTCTCATGGCCTTTGTTGACAACTCAAGATTCTCATCCACCTTCATATGGACGATCGAACTCAAGAGCTAAGTACCATGAACAATTGGGGTATACCTTCAGTCGCGAACCCAATACATTCAAGAAAATGAATAGTGGCCCCTTTAAACAAGAGTGAGAGATCAACCTGTACTATCCATTTCAATCCCGAGCAGAGTGGTCTTTAGCCAAGTTTCTCATTGATAACCTCATGCAAGCTCAGATCAACAAGTTCCTTGCTTTGCCTTGGGTATTCTTTTTTTTATTTTCTCAATTATCGCACATTTCATTGACCAATGTGATAGTTTCATGATAATCCAGGACCATCCTTTACTTCCACGGAGCAGCTACTCGGTGTGAGTCAAAGTGTGGATTTTGGGTCGGAGTAATAACCCAAACACAACACCAACAAAGGACTACGAAAATGTGCGAGTGGTGGTTTACCTCCGCGGTGTCCAGAGAGGATGTGCTGAGGAGGGGGGAAGGGGATCTACACCAACAGGGTGATGCAGACGGTGATGCAGGATACTCCTGGGGTACAGGAGTAATAGAAGATGAAGGGGATAGGGGTCAGGACTCTTCCTAAGGCCTAGGAAGTGTCAAAGCGGGGATTGGGTTGACTGAGACTGAAACAGCGATACTACACCTAGAGATTGGTGCAGCAAAGGGGCAGGGATGCCTCTGATGTCCAGAGGCGAGGAAGATTGGCTGGTATGAAGCCTAGACTCCGCTTGAGCCTAGTATAAAGAATAGATCTTGAATAACTTGGATAAACTTGACAATATTGAGCCTTTAGACCTTCACTGAAGCCTACAAGGACTCAAAGACTGAAGGGATACTGATTGAGAGAGTCTGAGAGAGGGATAATTTCGTGCAATTGGGTCCTTTTTTCACTGGGCTGAGCCCAGGGGTTTAAATACATGGGGGGGCACAGCATTAAAGTACAAAAAGAGAAGGGAGTAAGCAGAATTTGTCAAGGATTGGTAAGGGATTGGTAAGAGCTTTGTAAGGGGTTTGTAAGCGATCAGTAAGCAAGGGATAAGCAGGAATGAGTAAGCATAGGAAGCATGAATAAGCTGCTGAGTAAAGGAACGAGTAAGCTGCATGACAAGATTGATTGGTAAGGGAGTGAGTCATCAGCTGAGTAATATACCAAAAATGCAAAAGGGATAGAGTAATACTGATGACAAGAGAGCATCAGTAAGCAAGGGATGAGTCACTGCACAGCAGAAGGAGTCATTGATGCACAGCCTAAGAAGTTTGATGGGGGGCTGTGTACCATCAGGAATTTGATGGGACAACAATGGGGAAGATCTGAGATTAACAGGGGGATTGATCCGAGACAAAACAGCCACAAGAAGGGTACCAGGGGTCCAGAGGTCTTTTTGGGGGGTCAGCATACACTAAGGTATAGTGCATGTGTTCTAGCGCCGCTGAAGCGCAACCATGGGCTCCCTTGACGAGCTCTCTTCTGGGAAAGAATGAGAGAGGGTTCTTCTTCCTAATAGCACTATAAAGTGGGGGAATAACTGTCATGGTGCTGGGGGACATCGTCTGAAAGTAGGGAAGCGGATAGAGTATTGAATTCAACGCATCCAGGGAAGTGAGATGAATGACAGAGGAAGATGGACATGGCAAGTATCTGGGAGGAAGGGACCATAGGCTGAGGGCTCAGGGGACACAGAGACGACCAGAGAAGACTTCTCAAGCTTGACAATAGACCTAAGATGACCAAAGTACGTCCTTGACACAGGACTGACGAGGAGAACGCGCTGACCGAGAACAAGAGGGACTGAGGGAGCAGGCTGGGAAGATATGTGCCAGGCAGTGCATGGGAACTCTGGGAGAGGCTGTCCTAAGAGCAGGACATAGTGGAGATCTGCAGCAATAGCGGAGAAATGATCCAGAGAAAATACGGACTCCATAGTGAGCGATGAAGTGAACATCTGGATTGCGGGGGGAATATCTCCGTGGGAAATGAACAGATTTGCGTCGGAACTTGACAGGCAGATAGACCACATTCTAGGCTCTCTGACGGTATAGTCACGTGCCTGATAGCTTTAGAAACGACGGAGCTATTCAAAATATCGGAATGCCAGCACTGGGCGCCTAAAAATGACATTTGGGCGCTAAAAATCATTTCTTCTCTTTCTCCTTCGTTTCTCCATCAATTCTTCGGCTTCTTTGATCGTTCTGGTATGGGAGTTGGACTGCGGACGTGTGCATTCCTTTCTCATACCACAATTGACGTTATTCCTTCAGTTTCTTCTGCTTCTTGGTGGTTCTCATGCAATAGATGACTGTCTGCATTGGCATTCGTCTCTCGCATCAGGATAGTCTTCTTGTGCGATAGATGGCTACGATGAGGGTCCGTCGTGCTTATCCTTCACATAAGGATCATTCAATATAGGCGTTATCTTCCATGTTCACTGTACCAAACCTGTTTGGTGTGTGACATTGGATGGATGGATACTCTTCCTGCAGGGTCAAAGTGGCAGAGTACCATCCTAGAAGTGAAGGGTTACCAAACAGTCAGTCCCATACAATTGATTTGGCGTGACGCGGAGGAAGTTGTAAGGTCCTTGTTTGGGGACCCTATTTTTGGCGCCAACATGGCATTTGACCCTATCAAAATCAGGTCACCACTTGGATGGGAGTATAGTGAATGGTTTTCAGCGCATGAAGCTCATCATATCCAGATACATCCATTGGGAGCTGCACCTCCACATGGAACTGAAAAATAGATATCTGGCTGTTAGGACTCCCTTCCAGAAGGAGCAACAATTGTACCTGTTCTCACAGCATCCAACAAGACTCCCGTGACAAGGATGACAGGAGTACTAGAAATGCACCCCCTCTTCATCAGCATCGGCAATATTCCAGGGCATATCCGCATGTCAGCCACCTCACATGCATGGCAATGTGTTGTGTTCATGCCAATACTGAAGTTTGATGCCCCCAAGGCACACCGGACAATCCTGCAGACTTGGATCTGGCACAGATGCACTGACATTGTCACCGCAGGCTTGAAACGCATTGCGCAGACTGGATCCTTCATGTCGGACCCCCACGGATACCTACAGCACTGTTTTACACCGCTAGTGGCATGGACTGCCGACCTCCCTGAACAACAAATGCTCGCATGTGTTTCAAAGAGTGCTTCCCCCATCACAGAGGCAACTCACAAGCAGTTCAGTGATGCTCACTGTCATTTGCCTCGTGCAGGCAAGCTCACGCTCGAGCACATCAGCCAAGCCTTGGAGAAGGCTGACCCATGGAACCTGCCCCGCTTCCTAAAATTTGTGAAAGCACTGTACCTTAGCGGTATCCACTTTCCATTTTGGAGAAACTGGTGATTTGTGGACCCATTCATTTTCCTTCTACCCAAAATTCTTCATGTGTGCCATAAGTTCTTCTTCGACCACATCCTTCCATGGTGCAAAGAGTTACTTGGCACTGAACTTGACACGCAGTTCAAGTGTCATCATAAACGCACTGGGACAAGGCACTTTGCGGGTGGTGTTTCACATGTCAAACAGATGACAGGCAGAGAACACTGCGATATCCAATGTACAATTGTCGCCATGATTGCTGGCCACGTTCCCCCACGATTCCTCCGTGCTGTACACGCTCTTGTTGATTTTATCTACCAGGCACAGAGCCCTGTGTACACGGATGCTTCCATCAAGGCAATGGAGTCCTCGCTACGTGAATTTCATGACCACAAGGATGCAATTATTGAGGCGGGGGCCAGAAAGACAAAAGTGGCTGGCACCAAAACCGACTTCTATATCCCAAAATTAGAGCTCTTTCAGAGCTTTGCAATGGCAGTTCGTAATAGCGGTGCGCTAATATATCATACTGCAGACGTTAGTGAACGTTTACTAATGACTCACTGCAAACACCCATTCAAGCACACCAGCAAAAATAAAGACTTTGCAGAACAAATTGTCTGAATCCTTGATCATGAAGAAGCTATGCGGCAGTTCAACATCTACACGTTGCTACATTCCGGTAATATACCACTTATCAACACCATTTGCGCAGAGGAGGAGGAAGCAACTACAATGGACCCAACGCTTGCATGGGTTGCACGTGTCTTGCCTGAAGAGCAACGGCAAGTCCAAGGTCCCTGTCCAGTCTGCAACTACTTCATCACTGGCATGCTTGCTAATAACACACAAACCGCTCTCCACGTCACGACACATCCAGATGAAGTCAATTTGTCGCTGAATGATATTGCTGTGCAGTATTGCCTTCCTGACTTTGAAACTCGCTACATGGAATTCCTCTGGTTGCACTCCCATGGTACCCACTCTCTTGCTTTCAACTGCATCACTCTGTGGTACAAATTCCATGTTCAGCTGCAGCCCACTTTCCACTCTTCCAAGGTCATGCTGAGTCAGGCTGTTCAAGTGAGAGCTCCTTCACAAGACTTCCCTTATGGATGCTGTGATGCTATTTTAATCAGCCCCCCTAATAACGGTATGCAATCCTGGCTTATGTTCTGATCGTGTACTAATATATTGCACACACAGGTGCAAGTTATGTGGCACAAGTGCGCGCCGTATTCCAGCCTCACGCACCTTCATGTTCCAGACTGCAAGTCCCTCCATATCTCGACAAACCACTCGTCTATGTACAACCTTTCCATGTTGTTAGCACCCCAGACCAGCAGCCAGAATTGTGGATGTGGATAGTGGAGAGGAACATTCTCCGTGCAGAGGCTGGACAGACTACAAGGGAGGGCCTGATTATCCCCATTAGCTGGGTGTCACATGCAGTGGAACTTGTCCCGGTGTTTGGCAGTGATAATGTGCCTGCCACCATAATGTCTGCGACATCTCAAGAGTTATTTGACC
>JAYMGJ010000616.1:0-50309 GCA_037178675.1 Scleroderma bovista
TTGAAAGCTGCCATCACCTATGCAACGGAGCACAACGTCACACACATCCACGTTTTCGCGGGACAACCAGGCTGCCGTACAAACTGCGTTTGACGTCGTACTGGGATCATCCCAGCATGTCAACCTCCACACCCGCTCCCTCATCGTCTCCTTCCTCGAATCCTCAAACCAACATCACATCGAAATCACATGGACACCTGGGCACAAGAAGATCGTGGGCAACGAACGTGCGGACGCTCTAGCGAAAGCGGCGACAGAAATCGTAGTGGACACCCCACCCATCTCCCTCTCCCACGAGAAAGCACAGTCTCGCCAGCACCTTATCACATCCTGGACAACAGAGTGGCGCAAACAGCTCCAGCGCCCAAGCGCATTCCTACAAGCCAACAGGTTCACACCAGCCCTGAAACCCCGGGAACATTTTACCCACACACCCCGCAACCTGTATGGCCGCCTCATCCAGTCCCGCACAGGACACGCGTTTATGGGCGAATACTACAACAAACACGTCCCCACAGAAGACCGCTCCTGCCCATGCGGCGAACCCCTACAATCACGCGACCACATCCTCACCGCCTGCCCCACATACGAAGACCAGCGCCAGATCCTCAAGAAAGCATCGGAGGACCTCGTCACGTCAGACATTCTCGGTACCAAGGACGGCATTGAAGCTCTCATACAATTCCTACGGGCAACCAATGCGTTCAAAAAGCAGAACCCCCCCCGCACCACCCGAAGTACCCCCAGTACCACAATGAAACCCCACTGATACCCCCTTACTCTAGGACACGCTCAACACCAAGCGGATCCCCCGAACCGCCAACGCATCCAAAGCAACAATGCCCCCGCCCCCTCCGAAGTATCTTCAACACAACGCTGACGCCATACTGACCCTTGTTCTCCTCCCTCTAGGTTACGTTCACACCCGTTAGTTCAAGTCTCCTACCACACGCATCCGGAGTTCCCCCATACTCAATAAAACTACATACATAGCTGTCCCACAAATATTCGTCATACATTACACCTTTGTTTTCCCCAAATACGGTACTTTCCTACGGCCTGTGGCACCGCGTCTTAGCACTATTTGTTTGCTTGCAGCGGTATACAAATTTAGAATTCTCTCTCTCTACTTGACTCTCCGACAAATATCTTGTCGTAAGGGTCGCACAATGTCTCACTGACCTTTCCAGTGAAAGGACCATTCAATTGATCCGTCCCCCCATCTCAGATAAACGTGAGTGCAAGTTCACTCTTTTCATAGTCCACAACTCATTACTTTTCCCAGTGGGAATTTCATTAGGTAGGGTGCTCAAAACCCTGAGTGGGCATAGCAGCTTTAGTCGGCTTCGGGTCTAGTATCGAAACCAAAGGCCTCGTACCTATTATCGCTTTGCTAGGCGCCCAAGCCCATACAGTACGTAGTTGAGTGTTCTTTGGACCAGAGTTGGAGGCATTTGTCGATGAAATTGATGCTTTCTACGACGGCTCAACAACTCGAGGGCCATATTCGAGGGTTATAGACGCCATTATAAACACCAGTCCCGGATAATCAGTAATTCCCGGCCAGCACGTTAGGTAATGTCTTAATCGCACAGTCATCTTCCATCGAGCGCATGGCATAACAATCGGCAGTGGGTCCCAGGTAAGATAAATACACGTGATCGCGACTCCTCGCACGCTCCACCTTGTCAAGCAACTATGTAGTATTATGGGCATCTGATGTAAGGTCAGTACTTCAGTGCGCAAGACCAACGAGGTAGGCACTGGAACTGACTACTTGGACAGGTCTCTTGCTAGTTGCATCATCTGCAAGATCATCAGTGGCTCGTACATTTCCGCCACCATGGGTTACCATATGCTTACACGTGCTTCCCCACACTTCCAGGAGAAATTCCCAGTTCAATTTTATCCAGACGGAACTCTCATGAGTGTGTTGGCTGTCCCGCGCACGCACCCTCTGATGTGTTATCGATTCAAGCTAATTATTCCCAAGGGCGTGCATGCACCGTCGCTTTAGTTGGTACATGGACTGACATGCCTTTGTCACAGATCACGCAGTGAAAATGCACGGACTTCCTGACGAGTACCTGACAGATGCAATGCCTATCGTGAAATGAATAACCGCTGCCCAGGGCCAGGAGAACTACAACATCCATCCTGCAGGCTAGTCTTTGCACCTGTCTGTTCGATTTGGGACGATCCGAGTCGTCTGCGGAGCACGCCGCTCTACACCAAATGAATTTACTTTTGCGTAGGATTGATTACATGGTCTGTTGCGCAGAACAATGGTCGCATTGCCGACCATGCCCACTTCCACATTATACCTAAGCCTAGCACTTCGGACGAAGAGGGACTCGTCATAAAATGGCCAGCAAGGACGGCAAACAAAGATGAGTGTGAGGAGATTGTTGCCAAATTTTGAAAGTGGTGATGTAGGCCGAGATATTGCGAAGGTAGATTTGGGGAATGCAATTTACATCATGTATAGTGTACAAATCATTGACTTGAACATAGGCTTACTCAGTGTATAACAAATGATCAATGCTGCAGAGCAATAAATATATCCCCCTGATGTTGAAACAGAATGGCTGGAGTCTTGAACCACCAAGGTGAGTGCTTGTCAGTGATACCCCATTCACACTGTCTCACCAATAAACCATCAACTATGGCACCTGAGAGCATAAACACTGCCAGGTTCCTTCACGCTGGCACTTCAAGTGCGAAATGGAAATGGCTAGGTGATGGAAACATCCAAATGGCTGTCCAACATTTTACATAAAGACCACCATTTGCAACGAGGTTGACAGTCTTTACCTAAACTGTTGCACAGCCATTCAGATGTTTCCATCACCTAGCATGTCATCTCTCGAAGGGGCCATCAGCATGAATGAGCCTGGGACACTGCCCTTGGAAGTGAGGTGGCAGGTTCCCTTCTGTGACCATTGGATGTTGATGTCTCAACATAAGCTGAAAGTAACACTCACTATGAAGAATATGCATTTTGTAGTTTTCTTGATTAGTACATCACCTTGTTTACGGCAAGCTTCATAACGATAGACAGGACATTGAATCAACTAAGTTGCTGTAATTACGGTTGACTACGCTACGAACAAGGTCAGTGCAACTGGAAACCCGTGATGCTTTCCTTCTCCGATTTAATGCCCTGCTGGTGGGCTTACCCGTGCTAGTCCCTAGGTTGCATAAGACGCGCACATATAAAATGAACAGAATAACACCTGGAAGAACCCACCGAAGTCAGAGTCAGACAACCCTTCAACGTGCCCCATCGAGACCAACAATGCACTTGTCTCCGACGTTGCTCCTATTTTTCATCGTACCTTTGGTCACTATCGAAATTGTTGGCAGCCCCGTTCAGTCTGCCGAGGGTGCGTGGCCAAAGACAACATGTAGTACGATGCCTAAGCGCCCACGCGGCGTTGACTGTGAACAGTAAGTAAAGCAGTCAGAAAAAAACAACTGAAAAAGTCTAATGTTATTATGTAACATTTAGTATCCCAATGCCCAGCTATTAGAGGAAGATAGTCGCCTACCTATAAGCCGAGATGAAGTGAAGAGATGACAAGGAAAGAGGGAATCGATATGACGAGGGGAGAGACAGAATCTAGGGAAGGTCTGAAGTACTATCTACAGTTGTGGACAATCGAACATGTCAATTTTGGAGAATAAATTATTATGGGACCATAAACTACCAGAGATTCAGACTTGGAATTCAAGCCTGAGGAAAGGCCAGCTTGATGCGGACTCCTTAAATGAGGCCCTGCTCAGAGCCCAACCTCTGCCAACTTCCATCGATGGAAGAGTCACGTGAAACTTCAACAAGAGGAGGGCGTAGGCCAGAAGTAGTGTAAGTAATGGGTGATGGCTTTTCTTCAACCTTCAACACGTCCATAATCATTCCCCATTAACATCTCTCAGGATCAAATCCACACTATGATATTCTTATATGCACTCACACGTTGGCTGACCCGATCTTCTTGGCGCACCACTCACTCCGGGAATCCCATTCACAAAGCATGAAGCTATGTCAGCCCAATTCTTTGGCAGGAAAGACCGCCCCAATGACCAAGTGCTTTTAATGCTGCGACCCTTACCGTGGTAGGGATGTCAACTGACACACGCAAACCCATGCCGAATAGCTCTCCTTGTGGTCAACCTCTCGCTCGAAGCCTGCGCCGAGTCTTTCCATCGGAAAACCAACGTGGTACTCCCTTATTTGTCGTACTTGCGGAATGTGGCTCCCTCGCCCCGTAATGGCATATGCAGATCGTGATTTTTCCGGTTTCCATGTGTCCATAGGGAAGCCCATATTGTTAAACTTAACGCGGGGTTGCCTTCATACATTATGCACACGCGTCACAGTCATTTATTCCGTCGAGCATACGCCGTCAGTCTCCAGACAGAAGAGGTGAGTTCGGTTCACAGCCTTTGCAAAACGTGCGCCTTTTTGCATGGAACTTTTCGGTTTAGTTTCTCGATCCCCAAGGCTACGCTTTATGAAACGCACCGTTTCATATTTGGCGGGGTCTGCCTTAGAGACCCATCGAACGGACCTTCGAAATGGTTAAGTTCGGTTCACAGTTTGCGACATGAATCATTTCATTTTTGGTGGGGTTGGTCTTAGAAGCCTTTGAACCGAACGGCCCCCCATAATGTTTTATCATTACTACCGATCAGGATGGTAAAATTAAAATTCGTATAAATCTCGTACAATCGGTGGGGGCAGCATTCTCTGTAGTTCCATCCCCGCATACGATGCTCAAGCCTGTCCGTCCACTTCTTTTCACTCTCGTTTCTTGGTTGGTAGGGATGGTGACAGCTCTGCCCAGTCCCGGCATCTCTCCCTTCCGGGATCGTGATGCATCAACACTCACAGTTATGCCAGCCGGCCAGCTTGTGGCCCTTGCGCCTTACACGCAATTCGCCCGTGCTGCATACTGTTCCCCGAACATTGTCCAGGGTTGGAAATGTGGTGGTATGTTGATCTAGCTCTTGCTTGGATATGTCGAATAATAGTCTCTGTAGAAGCGTGTGCAGCTGTTCCAGATTTCCAGGTGACACTGACAGGCGGGGATGGCAACGCCGTGCAGTACTGTAAGCATTTGTCATTTCCCCAATGGTACGGACAGGATACCCCACTAACTGGCCTTAGATTACGTCGGGTACTGGCCCTCGCAAGATACCATCGTGGTGGCCCACCAAGGAACAGACCCAACGAAATTGCAAGTGTAGTTTGGTATATATATCCAACCCTGCGCTGACCACAACCCTCTGACGCGCAGGTATGCTGACCTTACAGACCTCAACATCCCCTTTAAATCACTTGATCCTACTCTCTTCCCTGGCATCGATTCAAGTGTCCAAGTACACAGTGGGTTCGCGAACGAACACGCCGAAACCGCTCTAATTATTCTCGATGAGGTTAAGAGACTAATGACGCTGCATGATACCAACAAGGTCACCGTGGTGGGTATTATTTCCTGGGCTGGCAGAATGGGATGCCCGTAACTCAACACGGCGATAACAATAGGTCGGCCACTCGCTTGGGGGCGCACTTGCTGAACTTGAATCTGTATTCCTGTCTCTCAATCTCCCCTCAGGGACTACAGTCAAGGGAATCACATACGGGAAACCAAGGGTGGGTAATCTGAAGTGGGCAGCTCTCGTTGATGCCAATTGCTGTGCCTGTCAACCATCCAAGTGCGCTTACCAATTACGGACTGGTGTTCGATGGGCGCTTGTGTAGATTCTGGATAACCAAAGGATAACGAACGAAAGAGACCCAGTGCCCGTCATTCCCCTGCGTTCCATGGGGTACTCGCAAGTTCGTGGTGAAGTGCATATTGTGCATCCCGATTATGCGGTCGAGTGTCCAGGTCAGTCCCTCCGTCTATGTCGGACATTGCACGTTTAAATGGTTTCTCCACTGGGTACAGGAGACGATGACGCAACAGACCTCCAATGCACGATCCTGTCTGTCGGGTTGTTGCCGAATGCTCTTGATCATTTGGGCCCATACCAGGGGATATATATTGGTACCATCTTCTGCACCTGAGCCCTGCTGTTTTCTGTTTGCTGGTCCGTGACTTGTTCCCGGTGGTGGAGTCCACGGAGTTCCTTCGGGGATGGTTCGTTTTATCCTTTTATACATGCCCAATGCTACTTGGGGGCTGTTACCTTCCATACAACCCGCGATGATGATCAAAGCATCATCCAAAGTGTTCGCCTAATCAAACATATGTCATACGAAAAGGCTAAATATCATTTCCATTCTGGCATTAGTGCCATGTTGAATGATGTCGTTCTGTCATATGGAGTGTGTTTGTTGACTAAGGCACCTAGGTTCAAATCGCTTCCAGCCTGGACATGAAGCAATGTTGAAGGGCCTGTGGGTCGCTTGTCACTTGGAGTTGAACCCGACAATCAGCCTGTAACACGCTGATACGTACTGTCAGCAACTATTGCACGGCCAGTTGGTTGTACGTCACAACACAGGGGCGGGTCGTTTGGCGGTCTGAGCTGCCCGTGGTGAGGCACACAAGCTTGTCAGGCCGTAGACTCGTGTTGGCAGCCGAGAGCGCTCAGGTGGATTTATATCCACCATCCTCGATTGGCACTCAGGACTCCCCAAACTTCAACTTGCTCTTCCCCAGCTCCAGCTCGTCCGTGTCCCAGCCCCAGCGCGGCGGTGGCCACCCTGAATGGATCGATCATCTTGGCACTTTGCGAACAGGGCCGTCGACATGGCTAATACACTGGCCTCACGCGCCCACCGCGATCTTGCCACCGCCGACCTGGAGAAACATCCTGAGCACCCGCCCTCTCCCAGCGCTAGTACTCCTCTTCTTTTCAGCGCTCATCACACCCACACGTACACGCGCGCCCCCCCTCTGCAGGCTCCAAATAATCGTCGCTCAGCACGATGGGTTCCAGTCTTTCCTAGAAACTCATGGGACAAAACTATTCTGCTCGTGTTCCTTTGCTCGTTCCTTATCTTCGGACATGCGCTCTTTGGGCTGGGTCTAGCGGACGCAGGGCTTGCAACAGTGCGTGGCGAGTTCCACGAGCTCCACTGGCACCCATTTGCGCACGTTCAACCCTGGCGACTTTCTCTTGAGGAAGACGGGTCAGGTGGGATGGGCCTGAAGTCTGCCTCTGTGCCTGCACATATCCAGGCACCCCCACTCCACCCTCAGGCCCACGAAGAACCTTTCCCACCGCAATCACATGCTCATATCACAGCTCGTCCAATAGCCGGGGGCGATCCCGAGCTGTAGCTTGGGCATCTCCTCCGGGTAGGAATCGTGCCTAGTGCTTCCCCAAATTCGACAAGACGTTGGTGACCGGGGAACTGCGTTGTAGACATCGAAGATGATGTATGTAGGAGTTGCAGGTTGTGTTCAAGTTATGTTCTGTGTTTTGTCTGTACGCTGCCTACGACTATGATGCGTTGTAATTTTTCCTTTGGGTGTTTTTTATATAGCTACGGTTTGGATTGGTTGCATACATTACAGTGTTGTGGACAACAGCTCTTGGGTTCTGTACTTTACGGGGAACGATCTTCAATATGGAGTCTGGTAACCTGCGGTACGGTATGTGCAACCAACAGTGAAACACCATCACGGATCTGTCTCCACCGCTATGGCGGACTTCAAGCCTGATCGCAGCCTCCTCAACCCAAAGTTCGAAGGCTACAAACTCCAAGTGATCTCCCCCGATGTGGCTCGGTACGATCTACCCTACAAACCCACCCAAGTAACTACCTCAGGCAGGTCACCACTCTCGCTGCAGGAAGTCCAGAGCAGGATCACACATAACCACCTCACCCTATCGCTGAACTGTGCCAGGGCACTCTATGTTGACGCCGAACATCGAGTGGTCGTTGTGGACGTAGATGTTTCTGACGTGCGTATGCTGTCTACGCCGATCCACAACCTTCTGAAACACGGTGCAAGTAGACACATAAGCCTCCTATTTTCAGTGTTGTCTATGAGCTTCCTAAGTCGATTTCGACCGCTCAGGTGCGGTCAGAGACCGTGCACCGCGAGTACCCCTCTGCAGTGTTTCTCGATGACAAGACCGCCTTCCTGAGCGACGGCCATGGGAGCCTTTACATCCTCGATGTTCCAAAGCAGGGTCCCGCCCAGCTGATATCTTCTTTCGATCTGGTGGACAAGGAGATCACCTCTGCGACCCTCCCTCTTCCCTTCCGCATCCACAGCGCTGCGCGGATATCAGACGGTACGGCTGTCGCACTCCTCTCATCTCGGCACTATGGCGAGACAACCCTCCCCGGCACACAGACACGGACAACAGCACCCCCGAAAAGCTCGTCGATCCACCATCTCTCCGAGTTCGACGTCTGGGCCGCGCGGTTCACCTTCCCTCTCAACATGATGCAAATCGACTCTGGCGCACTCGACATCGCCTGGCGCAGACGCGGGGAGGACGTGCCGATACTCGCTGTCTACGACCCACTGCGGGACGCATATGCACTTCTCGGCAGTTCACCGTACCGCCACATCAATGAGCAGCGTACATCAACATATGAGCCTTCTCCAGACGAAATTGCACCCATCCCTCGCACAGGGGAGAATCTGGACAGCGGTACTGGCACGCCGCAGCCATCTGCCGGACCATATCCTTACTCCTGGACACAAACCTCCGACTCAGTCACCATAGCCATCCCCCTTCCTTCGTCGACCTTCAAAAACAGCATCTCAGTCCTCTTCTCTCCCACCACACTAACCGTGCACCTCAAGGACGCACCCACCGTCGAGGGCGTGCCCCTTCCCCGCTACTCTGCGGAGCAGCTGTGGGATAGCATACGTCCTTCGACGAGTTTCTGGACATGGGATCGCGAGGGGGAACACAAGCTCGGGATTTTGAGCTTACACCTCGACAAGATGAACGAGGGAACAAAGTGGATGCATGTCTTCGCTGGGGCTGGTGGTGCAGCAGCGAGCAGCACGTCTCCGGGGGCCCACAGCACAGACATCGACGTCCCTGAGACGCTTGACCCCTCCGAACTCTACCTCATTCGCGAATCTCTCGAGAAATACACGGAAGCCCTCAGGACAGGCGACGATGCCAGTGGGCTCGGGCTAGGACGTGGTCTGCCTTCGCTGGCACAGGGCGAAATGGACGAAGAAGTCGATGATTCGGTTGGAAGAACCGCAACATTTACATGGGTCGCCGAGGACGGGTCCGTGCCGTCGTGGTGTGGAAGTGGGAGCGGGTTCAGTCTCCTCTCTACGCCGCTCCCGGGGACAGACCACTGCATGTCTAGCCTCGTCGTGAAGCACGGCATCGACGGGCTGCTGCATGCACTAGATGGAGAGGGGGATGCCACACAAGAGCCTCGATGGAAACACTCGAGCACATTCTCAGCACTTGCGTTCGTGCTGGCGTCGAAACGCGACACGCGATTCGCGCATCACACCCGGGATGCGGTCATGGCGTTTGAGAACGGATCCGTCGACCGAGGGGGAAACGTATACATCTACCGGCGTTCGTCGCCTAGCCAACTCTGGGCCAAGCAGAGCGTGCTCAAGGTTGGCGACGGGAACGCAGGGTCGCTTCTTGGCGTTGGTGCATTCAAAAATGACGAAGACAAAAACGGTGCCACTACCATCGTTTGCTTATGCGAGAACCAGTTGGTGGTTCTGTTCAACGTCTAACTAAAAAACTCAGATCGGATGAAGCAGTCATCAGTGAAAACACTATATATAGTGCAGTTGTTACAACCCGTTAAGAGAGTAGTATACGGTGTACGTTACTGAAGTTTGGTGATCATCGCATATGGGGGGGAATTGTAAACAAATCAAACGATGATGGCTACAGGTGAAGAAGGGCGGGACTTTGTACTGGACGACTGAATTGACGACACTACCGTACAGGGGAAATAGATAAGCAGTCGAAGCAGCAACAACCCAACGTTGATAAGTCCTGGGCAAATGGCGTTCGTCAACCAGGCGAGAGAAATGAAATCGATTACGTAGAAAACAGGACACTACAAGACAGGGGATGGTTATGTGAGTAGTGGTGATGAAAAGTAAACACAATGAAGGGGACGAAGCGGAAGCACTATGTCTTGAGGGGGTCTTCACTAACATCCATCAAGCCCTCCAATTTATTTACCGGGTCCGGTTGGTCTCCACGCGGCTCCGACTTCAGCTGTGGCACGGGTGTGACATCACCATTTACCCAGGGTTTCGGCGGTGGAGGAGCTTCCCCCTGACGTGTCCTTGTCGGACTTGACGCAGGACCGAAGTCATCGTCAATGGATTCCTCCAATTGAACGATATTTTCTTCGTCAATCACCAACAGCCGGGCGACAGCACCATGACTCGACTCTCCGTGATCATTATCATCCTCCGTCTGAAACGCGGCGATCTGACTTTTTAGCGCTGCAGTGGGGTCAGCGCCTCCAAACGCATGACTGTAATATGGTCGCCCGTTCGGGGAGTCATCTCCACTCGCCTCGTCTCCGCTATCGTCATCCTCTTCAGTGCCAAACATGACCTTAGTGGTCCCAATCGCTTCGGCAAATTGCCTCAAGGGAAAGTTCGAAAAAAACGTATGGGGATCCTCGCCACGGTCCCTTCGGAGGCGCTCCCGCTCCGCCGCTGCTTCTCTCCGCGTCTTGAATGCCATGAGGCGGCTAGTCGAGTAGATTTGAGGAACGTGATCGGGTGTCGGAAAGCCGTGTAGATTCCTAACGCGATCGGTCATCCATGTATACCATTCCTCCTTTGTCCGCCCGTTGAGGATCGCAACGATAAGGATAGTCATGTTATCACATCCGATACCCGCGGCCGAGGAAGTGTCTGGAGCAAGACAGTGCTCGCATATCATTTCTCCGATTTCGACAAGGTCTTTCCCTTCGGACACCCTTAGGCGGATGAAATCAACCACTTGCTGAGATGATAGGCAGTCCCAAATCCCTTTTAAGGAGAGCAGATATGAATATGGATCGTGTATAAATATGATTGATCCTTACCATCACAAGCCAGCACAAGAAATTCATCTTCATCGGTCATTGCGTGTACGGTGACATCTGGGTCAGCGGTAATAACTTGTTTCTGGGGAATCAGAGAGTAGTTCTTTTTGAACTGAAAGTCTCCCAAAGCTCTCGACAACGCGAGATTTCCTGGACAGTGAAAAAGCATCAGGGTTCAGCCAGGTGAAAGGGAAGGGGGGACCAAACCATTGACACGTCCAAATTCTATGTACCCACCCGCGCTGACAATGCGGGCACGTTCGGCTTTTGAAGATAGACATCAGATATCCGGTCAGTTTCAAAACTCAGACGACGAACTATCATTAGATGGTTTGTGATCGAAACTTAACGCCTTGGCCTCCCCCCTGACACTCATGACAGCCCGTGAGTCTCCTGCGTTAGCCTGTAAATGCTCTTTAGCGCAAGGATCAAGGACAATCCAGACGAACGTCCTACCACATAAACTTTTTGATCAGAGGTTACTAGCGCAGCTACAGCAGTGCACCCAGACGGATCACGCGTATGCGAGGGATCTGCCGAGAATAGACACGAGACAAGTACGGATCTGAAATGGTGAAGTGATAGAGCACAGCGACGTACCGGCAAGGAGGTCCTCATCGATCCCCAAGAATGCCTTTTTTAAGGCTTCATTGAATCGCTTCTCGCGATACGCATCTTCGGTGGTGAGACGTTTGTGGAGATGCTGACCAGCAAACTTTGCGACAGTGCCACCTGACGATCCAGTGCATGTGAGAGATGAATCTTTAGTTCTTGAAAGAAACATGTACCGCCATGCCCATCATAAACAGCGAAGAACGCATTCGGTTCGTCGCTTCCATCCAGATTTAAAACCGCAGCATGAGCATCCTCCATAGCTGGATGTGGGATCGAGTGTCAGAATGACACTGAACGATGAGAGACATTGGATGCATACTAATTCTCCAGCCCTGCATCTCAGACACCGAAAAGAGGAGGCGATCATTTTGGCCAATCTCTGATTTCTTGTCCGTGGCTAAGGGAACAGACGATAAGCAAGACGACAGGTCATCGGAGTATGACAGGACATCTGGGGCGATGACTGACCTGGTGAAGAAAGTGTTTGACCCTGAATTAAGGCAAATGGAAGTGAGGAGATGGTCGGATGAACATGCGAACGGGGCAACGGCTTACCATGATTCGTTATTGCGGTTTAAGACGTAAAAAAGATGGGCGAGCTAGTCCGCACGCCAGCCAAGTGTTTACTGGGAAAGGATATGTAGTTCCCAGTAACGATGGGTGGTAACGAGCAGAAAGAAGAGGAGGAAAGACGATACGGCAGGGAAGACAGTCGCAACAGCAACACCAGCAGTATCAGCAAGCGGTCCTAGGGTGTGCACCAAGCAAGTCACATTCTGCTGTTTGGGATTGTTTGGCCACTAATTCACCTCCTCTTGCTGTAGCCTGTACATGGGCGTAGTACAAGTACTAGGATGTCGTGCGCCATGTGGTATGGGCCATCTTTATGTCCCTGAACACCATACGTAGGGGAACTAGCATTATTTAGACTTGGAGCTCTGTTTCCAATGGAGCATTCTGCGCCAGCAATCGGAGATTCGGAGATGGGGTCTCCGATAGACTCGCTAGTTTGACAATATAGTCAAGAAAATCATACCGAGGAGTGGTTCCGAGACTAATGGGACTCTCGAATGCACCAGACAGCAAACGAATTCGGTGCAAGTGATACTATCCTCTATAGCATCGCTGCAAATACAAAGTTGCGTTACTTTACAGATACGCGTTATCTTTACATAAGAGGAGTGTTCAGCCTTGTAGCGAGAATTGCAGACACTCTTGGCGCAAACTGCAGGTACTACTATAGAAGGACATCTGTAGGCGCCTGTAAGCGCACGACATACTTGGAGACCTTGACTTACTGTAACATCGGAGATACTACAACATCACCCTCTCCTCGCTGTGCGTGAGCCAATGACTCCAGCACCATAGTCATCGTTGGCCGCGCTGTCGGGTCCGGATTCATGAGTTCTCTGGCTATCCCGAGGAGCGTTGGCAGATGTGGCGATGATTTACAGCGTGAACACAATTCTGCCAATGTTTGTCCGCAACTCCACAAATCAGCCAGCATCGGCCAGTACTGCTCTCCACGACGAACTTCCGGAGCCATGTAGCCCTCCGTACCGATAACCCCAGTGGACACGAGGTCGGGTGTGCAGCCAGGAATCGACACGCTAAAATCGATGATCGAGAGACGCCCACCTTCCGGGGGAATGATGATGTTTCCCGGTTTCAAGTCCATGTGCGCAACATGGTGTGCATGCATGAATGCAACTGCTTCGAATAGCTGCAGGGCGACAGGCCACAAATGTTCATCAGGGTTTGTTAGCGACGTCAGATGACCGCCAGCGACAGGCATCGAGATCATGGTGCCCCCTTGAACAGGCCAGGAGCGAACGCCGGAAATGGTGTGATTAGAAGGCGACCGGATCCCAGCGAGGGTCTGTAGAACCTTGACCTCCTTCTCTCTATCCTGTCGCACGAACTTGAGATAGGCATACGAGCCGGTCTTGTGCACGATCAAGGTAACGTGAGGATACTAGGCGCACTTGTGAGTCCGAATGCCGGTCAACGAAAGAACTCGCACCAAGCCTTGGCCTGAGTCTTCAATCTCATAATCCATGTCGCGCAAAATGGCTCGGACATCTGGCTGGTGGAAAACTAATCTATCGTTGTCTTGTGGCCCGCCGGACCCTCTTCCCTCTTCCCTGACAGATTCCAGGTGATTACTTCTAAGATGCTTCGTTGTGCGACTTGCCGTGAGCGTCTGTAATGGGTTCGCGAGTTGCTTGATAGCAGCAAGGCTCCCTTTCTTAGTCTGGTCGAAGTCTCCGGACAACGCCGCAATTTGTGTTGCTAAATTGTACATCTCGCATAAAAGATCTACCTGTGCCCCTTTGTCCTGGAGATCAAAGTCTTTTTGATGGATGCACACCTGGCCACTTCATTGAGTACCGCAATCCAGCACTATCGCGAACACTCACCGCCCGACGATAATGGAGTGGATTCGCATTCGTCGTGGTTTCAAGACCGGTCTGCATTACAATATATCGAGACGCGACCATATATGCATCAACGTAGATGGCCACTACGAAAAACCGTCGCTTGGAAGTCGATTGCATAAGAAATTGACCAGTACGGGCTAGAGCAATCGCTTGGATCAGCATCCGGGAGCGATCCTGTTGTTGTTCCTGCGATATCACTTTGGAAATGACAAATGGAATATCGTATTGAGGAGACATGACCATCCAATCACTTCTGGGTGTAAATCTCGTCCAATAGTCCAGAACCGATGAGGGCCGCACAAAAATAGGAAACCCCCACGATTTCTCCCTGCAAGATTGTTATTGATGTGGAAGCATGAACATAAACTAGCACCTTACTGCTGATATGTGAAGCCGCGAGAACCGTTGTTCTCGGAAAAAAAGGGGGGCTGGACAAAATGGACAGTGAAGTTGCTGGCCTTGAGAGATGAAGAAGTGCTCTTGTGGACGATCTTCGACACGTCCTTGTTGAAGCATCGCAGAACATTATAGAACGCTGCAAATTCTCGACCACTGATCACCGTATGTGTCTGATCAGTTCCAGCAAGCACGAAAACACGGGAAAACTCCTCGTAAAAATGTGCATTGTTGTAATCTCGTGTCTGTATGATATCCGCCTGGATCGAATCTATATCAGTTTCTACAGAATGATCTCACAGACAGGGTGCATACCTGATATACACGTTTGTTCGCTAGTGCTTCCAAAATCGGCTGGAATTCAGGGGGTAATTCACTTGCGTTGTCCGTTTGGGTGCCACCGTTCAAATTTCTCTCCACGTCATCTGTATACCAATTGCCTAGGTTCTCGACCGTTGCTTGTAAGCATTCGAACAGTTCGGCGCGTGTCTCTCTCAGCTTCTCAACCACCTCTCTCGCCTCCTTGAGTGCTAATAAAGTGACACGATCAGCAAGGCAAAACACTCCAAACTTTTAGTAATGTGTGATACTTACGGTCGGGAACTACAATGACCAGATAAATACAATCGTCTGAGAGCTTTGTTGCTAACTTCTTAACCTTTGTAGTTGCAGGGTTGACATGTTGCATATTGTCCTCGTTCCGGCGTCTCTCCTTAACCTCATTCGGAATGTCTCTGGTGCTATCCTCACCGATTGACACTGGATTCTTCACGCGATAGAATTGGCATTTTAGTATATGGAACGTTGTTAGGAACAAAATAGGAAACGTCGTCGCTTTTGTAGAGTGTGGCGAGCGAGTCCGTAAGTTGCGCTGAAACAACCAGGTGCTGGTTATTGAGAAGGATGCCAAAGTTAACTCGACTTGTAGTTGAGGCTTAGCAGCGAGTTAGGTACAAAACAAAGTCGAGCCTCGATGGTGCTCACTCATTGCGTCAAAACGTAGGATTTCCAAGCAAGGGAACCTGCAACTTTTGAAAGTGTTCCCTTTTCTGGATGAGCGTGAGAAATAGAAACTATTTCCCTTTTTGGACCCGTCCGCCATAGGGAGTCGAGCAATCTACAAAGTGGACAATTCAGTTCTGACAGGTTTTGAGCCCTCCCATTGGCCGATGGCCTCTACGAGTGCTAGTCCATTCATGGCCCAGGAAATTTCTTGGTTAATAATGGCCAGTCCACTTGGTAGATATGTACTAGTGATGGATCCCCTCGTTTCGCAACTTCGTCTTCTTCAAGACCCTTGCACGGCTGATATGATCCAAGTCCGTTCCAGGGCGCTGACCTCCTTCCTCAATCTGGTACTAGCTCCCAATTGGCTCTGTCATCCGGACGGTGCATCGCAAACTAAAGCTAAATGAGATTCGGACGACCTATGGAGATCTCCCAGTATACATAACTAGCGACCGCATCAACCCTTTTGCGTTAACTATTCATCTCGTTCGGCTCATCCATACATACATCGAGGTCAGGCGACAGTCTTTTATCTACGCCTTACGCATTGCAAGAAACCATTACCAGCAAGTGGTTACCGCCTTCCTGGCTCTTGTAAGGGGAACCTCCCCCGCTTGCATGGCGGATGGAACTATCATATATCCTCGTTGGTACTTAACTCGTGAGCATCCGTAACAATAGCTGATTTTTACCTCATACTACTTACACTGTGTACTATTTACAATCTGCACCCGACCGCCCATAACGCAACCGCCGACTGGCTCAGGAATCTGAGGGTTCACCACTCCCGACATGGAACTCTCAGCCGATTTCAAGTAACACCGCTGATATGCTCTTTCCAGTCAACAAACATCATCATCTCATCACCTCACAATATCAGATACGCCGACCTTTTGGAAATGTGAGATTGGATCTTGCCCAGCCTATCGTCAGCTTTTGTGAGTCGGGTATAAAAGGAGGTCGTGTGACGCCTCAGGTGCGTTATCCTCCCCACTTCTTCCTACCACGTAATACCAACCGAGGAATCAAATCCAGGCAAGTTCTCATGCTGATTTTCGTCACGGTTGCTCTGAGACTCATCTACGTACTTCGGTTAGCCCGAGTACCCGAACACTGGAACCTAATATCGACGAATAAAGTCTCGCCACCGCCCCCTGTGTGTGAAAATCAAGGTCACACGAGTATAAATTCCTGACTTTTCCAGGTGCATCAGGCGGCATCTGCAGAGCAACTTCATTATGACGCGCTCTCACTTCACGGTGAGTTGATGCGTTGCAAGTCGACTTTTCTTCACGTCGCGCTCAATCCCGGCGTAGGATATTCGTGTTGTGCCCGCGAAAGGCGCACAAACTGGAAAACGACGAGGCCCACACTCCCTAACGAACATCCATGTAATCTCCATCCATAGCTCATTGCTCCGAGGCCCGGCGGAAGCCGAGCCATCCCAGGGTTTCACCACTGTCTACGGTTCCTTTACGACTACTACCTCCGCTGCAGACTGCCTGCGCGCATCGTTGAAAATAAAAATACCTGCCTACACAAAACATCCTAGAACTCAGTGCGACGATGATACTCCCCCCGATTCACCGTTATCCTCCAATTCCTATCGCAGCCCATCGATTAGCCGCATGCCCCTACCACCCGACTCTGACTGGAGCGAGCCAAAAATGAGCTCCGAAATCTTCACTCAGCCACCGTCGCCATCCGTGGAGAACCTAAACCTTCACCCGATATTAGAAGCCCTGGAGAAAAGGTCTCGGCTCTCATGTCGGTCCCAATGCTCCACGTGTTCAAAAATTGGAAGGGACTATCCACGTTGCGGCCGTTGTGGACAGATGTGGTGTTCCCGCGAATGTCGACTGCAAGGAGGCAAAAAGCACATCTGCCCTTCACGCAGGGATTAAGTAATGCGAGTTGAATTTTTTTCGTTGTTCATTTTCTTGTTATTGTCGTGTCTTTTGTGCTATCATGCTGTATCTTTACGTCGATACCAAGACCTGTGTTTATTATATCGCGATTGCTGTCCCAATAAGGTCACGATTTCGTCCCACCTGTCGTCAACGTCCACAGCATTGTTACAATTCAAAGACGATCTTTGTTCCCTGTGCAGGTAAGATACTTGCTGACTGTTGTTTCTTTTTTGCCTCCCATGATGGGTGGAGCGGCCGTTCCGTCCGACGAGTACTCGATGAAGGTCCCTGTCCACGCGTACCCCCAGGGGTGTTTGTTCGCTCAACCCTCTTAGGTAGCGGACGGCTTGGTTGCGCCGACGGGCTGGATTTTGGTGAGCGTTGGTGTCCCTTGGCAGCAAGGCTACGACCTTTCCCTTTTGCTCCCTGTGTGATTTCTTGTCGCTTCTTGACGTGATTGGCGTTCCTTCCATATTTCTTTTCCCATATCCTGTCTCCGCATGGCGAGTAATTCATTGTCTGCACGATAACGGGAAATGAAAATACTTACGCTCTACGAGCACGCTGACCTCGGCGGTTCTTTTTGCCACTATCTGAAATCTTGGCCTCTCTATCGCTGAACTCGCTATCCGAGTCGCCACGGGTAAAACCAACAGATAATGTCGGAAGGAATGCGGACTGCCCATTAGATAATGATATCGAATTCTTTGCCGTGATCTCCATACCGCCTGGTCCACTCGGTAGTCCGCCCACGTCCGACAATGCATCCGACATTTCTTGTTCTCGATAAGAGCCGCCTTGGATCGATCCAGACTCCCAACCATCTGACTTCGCTGACGGTTCGTGGTCGTTATCGCTGACAGTGCCTGATTCCCAGCCATCACCATCATTCACCTCGCTTAACAGGTCTTTGTCAGAGCCAATAGAATAGCCTTCGTCCGAACCATTCACGATTACGGAATTCCGCGCCTGATCCGTCCTGCTCTTTGTCCCAACATTTGGGAAAGCCGACTTATCTCTACCTTCCAAAATTCTGCGAGCACCCGGATTGGGATGTAAAAAGTTTTTGAGAGCGGCCACAGTTCCGAGGACCTTGGGCGCAAGCCATTTCGAGCTTAATATCCGGCTTTGTGCTTTGGCTGCTGCCGTTCCCGACGGAGCAAGAACGAGAACATTAGACGCCAGTTCGGCCGAAACGAAAGGGTGTACGTCTGAGAGAGTTTTGTCCTTTTTGATCTTCGTCATCAATGCGGTGTTGGCCACGTTGGTATAGTCCATATCCTACCGAGAGTGAGCTTAGATCCGTGGGACGGCCGGTTTCACCGACCTTCAGTATTTCCATTTGCTGCTCGAGGTCTTTCGTATGCTCGCCTTCTGGATCGAGATGTCTGACAGAGGAACGACGTTGGTATAGACGGATGCGACTAATTTAGTGCCGCGCAAAGCGTACCGAGCCTTCTTGAGTTTTTTGAAAGTTCTCTGAATCTCAAACGCTTTTGCTCTCTTGACCACCTGGCGGATTTCTCTGACATCGTGATGCTTTGTAATTTCCACTTTGTTGTAGTCAACTGTAGAGTCGAGGAGCGAGGCCGGCCAGTACACACCAGTTTCCGTCGCAATCTGCCTTCGTTGTCGTCCTATCCAGTGACGATCATTCAGTACATGCATCAAACACCTTCTTGAGTGTGATTACCTCGAGGGATCTCTTCCGTTTGATACCGCGTGGCCTTTCTTGTGGTGACATCCCTCCTTGTCAACTCGTCACGGACGTGAGGGTAATCGTGAGTCATGCTTGCCTTCGACCTCTGGTAATTACGTAAGTTATCTGACATAATACCCATCCACAACAAACTTGAGTGATCATTCCATCCGGGGGTGGACGCAGGATCACCACGACGCCCAAGCACGGTAATGGGCGACGATTTCACCGAGGCGAAGCAGTTTGCTTCGTTTGACCGCTATGACGAATTTTTCTCTGCGCAAAACGCGTTACTTACCGTGGATTTGGCGAGCGAGCCCAGTCACGATGATAACGGCAAAGAGATCGAACTGCTGCGCCAGCTCATGTTGATCGTAGGTGTTCAAGCTCTTGGTTGTCGCGGAACGGTATTTAACTTATCATTCAGCTAGGCGAATATCAAGAGCAGGCATATTTACTCGATCCATACCTCGAGGGCCTGGTTATTCCAGCCGCAGAGTGTCTAAGGACGCACGCCAAGGCGTGTACCTCTGATCCGGGTGTAAAGTCATCCACCTCTCGCATCGGTAGGCTTGCCGACTTGCTTTACAACTACATCAAATGCAGAGGATACAAGACGATCAGTCGGTTATTCGGTTTGCATCAGCTCTTTCCGCGCACTGAAGTATAGATAGCCAGTTTTTTTCCTCACGAAGTCGCGGACGTCACCACTGCCATAGAATTTATGCGCCTATTGGGGGGCCCGTCTTCCGAGACGTATCTGTGGTCGCTCCGTTATGTAGTGCTCTTATGGTTGTCCCTCGTGTGCAGGATTCCCTTCGATCTAGAACAGTTTGATGAAGTCGGCCAGCATGGACGAACAGCCAATATGATTGAATCTATTGCCAAGGAATATCTGGACAAAGCAGGCTTAGAGCGCGAAGGCGCTGCTATATTGCTTGCGCGATTTTACACGAGGTAGGCCACGCTCTTGGGAGCTTCTGACCTTGATAATACGTATCTTCGCAGGAAGGATACCAGGGAACAATTCAGGACATTTTTGCAATGGTCTAACTCGACCATTCAATCTGATAACATTTTTCTGGTAAAGTGTATTTTTCTCCTGAGCTCTTCTCCTAATTACCAGCTAGTCTCTCGGTGTGTTACAAGTTCTGTGCGAGTTTGTTAAATCGGGTGCACCCGAGGAAACCAGAGCGGCTGCCAACGATCTGATGGAAATATCGGAGGCGATTAGCAGCAGCGAGGCATTGATGGGAAACACATTGATGCGCAAATATAGGACGAAGCTCTTGTCTAGAATTGGTCTACGGTTGGTTCCCCCGAGACGGACTTTCACTAGACTTAAAAGTAGGCACTGTCTCGACCAGTTGATAATTTACCTTAACCAAACCCCCTAGTGCGCGCCCTAGACGATAGCGGAAATGAAGATGCTAGCCAAGATCATGACAATGACGATGACGAGATTGACATTCCAGAGGAGCTGGACGGTGTCCTAGATGCACTGTTGAAGGCCGTCCAAGACAGGGTGAATGCTGTTTGGCGATTCAGCAATCCAGACGAATTGATGCCCCAGTTAGGACACCGTAGTACGATGGTCGGCAGCCAAAGGTATCGGCAGACTCTCAGAACGTCTACCAAACGACTTCTCGAGCCAAGTTCTGGAGAATGTGCTGTACCTGTTTTCTATCCACATCATCGCTGGTGCCAGCGTTTACGACCTGCCCTCTATTGCTGAAGCCACATGGCACGGCGCGTGTCTTGCATCGGCCGAAATCGCACGCAGGGGGCTTGTTCCTCCCACCATACTTCCGAAACTTCTTGATTGGCTGTCACAGGCCCTCTATTTTGACATTCGCAAGGGTGCACACTCCATTGGTTCTAATGTACGCGATGCAGCAGCCTATGTGATATGGGCTCTGGCGAGGGCCCAGGATCGGTCTAGCTTCTCGCCACACGCACAACAACTGGCGCAGAATCTTGTTTCCGTCTCTCTATTTGATCGTGATGTATCCATACGGAGGGCAGCGAGCGCCGCTTTCCAAGAGCATGTAGGACGAATGGTATGGCACTTGTCATTCCATAGATATCGGTGGACTCACTCTATATTTATTTGTGGTTCAGGGTTTGTTTGCTCATGGTATAGATGTGCTCAGGAAGACGGACTTCTACTCTATAAGCATACGCCGCAATGCGTTCCTTACGGCGGCCCCACAAGTAGCTGAGCGAGTCGACTTGTTTTTTTGATCGGGTCCATGGTTCTGATAGTCAGAAGCAGGCACGAAGAATATCGGACAGCTCTTGTCGACCACCTAATATCAATTACCTTACGCCACTGGGACATGGCGATGAGGCAACTTGGCGCCAAGTCCTTGAGGCTAATATGTGAGATTGACCTCGATGCGCTTGCGCCACCATGCATTCAACGCCTGGTGAGTCCTTGTCCAATGACAGAAATGATATAGTAGTATGTTGAGACCGCACCGAAAAGGCGCGGCTGCTGAGTTCGGTGGATGTGGCCTCTGTCCACGGTGCGGTTGCGGCACTCACCGAGATAGCGGACGCGTACAAGTCATTTGACCACAAAGGGGATGGGACACGACGAGAAGTGAGCATCCCCTGCCCCACATACTTCCCCATTCATTTCAGAGATTTCTATAGATCTTCGCTCTCATTACTCGCACCCCTGAATCCCTTGTCATTGCGCCGAGAAATGAGCAAGTCTTGGGTGCAATCTGCAGCCTCATTGCTGCCAGCATTACTCGAGAGGAGGTCGAGTTGCAAGATCGTTCCTCTGTTCCAAATTGGCGGAAGCTGGTCGATCACGGACTGCGACATCGGAGCAGCGACGTGCAAGAGGCAGCTGCAGCTGCTATGGCGAGTGTCAGTTCTCTCACGGACTCTTCAAGCGCAGTCAAAAGATACGTCACAGTTGCACACGTTCAGCATTCTATCTCACCCTGACCTTGGACCCCTCCTTATACATTCATCAAGGAGTTTAAGCATAGCCTGCCGCTGCTACAACAGAGTCTCGGATATTTGTTGGGTGTCCTTGACTACAGTGCCTACCAGCATAGCCTGCCTGAGGTCGTGGAATGCTTGCTGGACAGCGTCAGCGTGGAGGTGAGGACGACTCTATTGACCGCATGTCGTGGTCATGAATGAAGCGGTGATTATAGTCCGCAACCAGAATGACAAATGTTGAGGCGCGCCGGAATTGTTTTCAGGCGATTCCGAAAATCATAATTCGGGTAGCCCACAATCTGGCGCAACGTTGGTGGCGTCCCCTGCCATCGTGCGTGCATTAGAAGCACTTACACATTTTCATTAGATTTCAGCGTGGAAGTCGTTCGTGCCCTCTTCGATGCGCTCGACAGCGGGTTGGACGACTACACGACCGACGAACGCGGAGATGTCGGGTCGTGGATACGTATTGCATGCATCCAGGGCTTGGCCTCCATGATTGGAGATTTATTTCGCGTTTCAGCAAGCCTGCCCCACTTTGCAGATTTCCTTCCAGCGCAGCGATACCATCACGTAGTTGGACGTATTCTCCGGCAGGGTGTGGAGAGACTCGATAATGTCCGGCAGATTGCAGGGGAATCATTTCTTCGCATCCTTTGTCTTTCACCTCCATCAGTGGACGAATCCGAGAATTGGAGGGTACGAGGCGAAACCTTGATGCAAGAGTTATTTTTGCTGTAAGTCCGGTGTTCTTGTGACCGAAGGGGGGCTGTAAAAGGCCTCCAGTGACAACAGTGAAAATGGGACGAACTGGAACAATGGGGAATGGCTATTTCCAAAAGCTGTCAAGCTACTGGAAATACCTGACTACCGCAAGACAATATTGGCCGGATTAGTCCTAAGTGTGTCCACGAGGACTAACAGCACTGTGCGTTGTCGATCTATTGGTGCCGTGCCGCATTTCATAGACAGTGCCTCATCGCCAGCAACGACCTGCGTCATCGAGCTTAGCTGCCTACGTCCGGAGATTGCCTGTGACATCGACTGGAGGGGAATACAGTGTCTCGTGTCTAGCAGGGGACCTGGTCCAGTATGCGCTGACGCACTCGAGATCCAATAGCGTCGTGGTTCCGGTCCTTCAAACGCTGAACATGCTGTTCGAGGCAGATGCCCTGGCCGGCCTCCCTGAATCTGAGACAGGGGCAGGGTGGTGAGTTGTGAGTGATCTGCTGAGATGGCATTGGCACGCTGACACGGTTTTATTTCTCTCTCGCTCGCAGTATGGAGAACATGATCTCGATAGCGAGCCAAAACGTGTCCCGCATGAAGAATGTCCAGAGGATACAGGAATCGATGAAAATGTATGTGGGCGAGTTTTTCATAAAGGCAATGTCCGAGTCTTGGGTCCTGGTCCTTATGGCACCCCATCCCAGAATTGTCAATCTCTTCACGGTCGCACCGGTTGCGAAAACGTGTCTGCCAAAGATAGTCGGCTTCCTGGTGCATCCTTATCCTCGAGTATGTGACAGATCTACGGCAAAAGACGACGTATATATGACTGATGCCGAATCCCTCTCTGCAAGGTCCGATCAGGGACGGCTGAGTACTTGTACTTGGTGCTGCAGAGCAGAGAGCTCGGGTGGGAGGCATCTGAGAATGCGGAAGAGCTGCTTCTTGAAACAGGATGGTATGATATGATCGCAACCCTGGAAGTCAGCTGAATTGTGGAGCTGACCCCGTGTTCGCCAGGTCGTCGACGGATGTGGCACAGGTGAAGGAAGCAGCGCAAGCACTTGTCAGCGAACTTGCATCGAATATGGAATGTTAGTAGTGTCGTGTAGTATGTATAGTAGCTACACGCGGATGCAAGCCCCCCAGCGTGGGAAGAGCCAGCCAGTGCTGCGTCTTTCGGGTCAGCCTCAAAGTGGACTCAACTGCTCGAGTGAGCCAGGCAATAACATCGCAATCGCAGCACATCCAAACGATGGTCGTCGACGTTCGCATCAGCAACAGCGAGCTGGCTGCAATCAATGCTGCCGCAGTGACACGCGAATACCGCGTGCAGCCTCATCTCGGTGCGTCTTTACTAATTGCGCTCTGCGGTGTCTGACTGGTCGCATTTTCTTTGCCAGATTACCGCACTGTATCTGCTGTCAACGGGTATGCGAATCTGAAAAAAATAAAAGATATGGGCAGCGATTGACATTCTGCAGGCCGCTGGTCGTGTTGGATAATGTCAAGGCAAGTGGTGATCGGGCCCCGCACATAGCTGGTATTTATCCGTGGACCTAGTTCCCTTCATACAACGAGATCGTCGAGCTCACGCTTCCGGACGGTTCGAAACGAGGCGGCCAAGTTCTCGAAGTGCAGGGTAACAAGGCCATCGTGCAGGTCTTCGAGGGCACGACAGGGGTGGACGTGAAGGCGACCCACGTCGAATTCACGGGGAGCAGCATGAAGCTCCCGGTGGCAGAAGACATGCTGGGGCGTATCTTCAACGGATCCGGGAACCCGATTGACCAGGGACCCAGAGTGTTTGCAGAGGACTATCTGGACATCAACGGTACGTATCTTATGTTTTTCACAGTTGCGTGTGTCGGTCTGGCGCTGCAAGGTTTAGTTTATTAGGTTCGCCGATCAACCCGTATTCTCGGATATACCCAGAGGAGATGATTCAGACCGGCATCTCAACTATCGATGTGATGAACTCGATTGCCCGCGGACAGAAGATCCCCATTTTCTCTGCGGCAGGACTGCCTCATAATGAGGTACGTGAGGGGACACGTTGTGGTGCTCACGCCTGTTTGCTGAAGGAGCCAATAGATTGCTGCGCAAATCGTACGTCAGGCAGGACTGGTGAAGCGGCCCACGAAGGACGTGCACGACGGTCACGAAGACAACTTCTCCGTGGTGTTTGCGGCGATGGGAGTGAACATGGAAACGGCACGGTTTTTCAAGGAAGACTTTGAGTCGAATGGAAGTCTTGATCGAGTGACGTTGTTCCTGAATCTGGCGAACGATCCTACTATCGAGCGTATTATTACGCCTCGCTTGGCACTGACGACTGCTGAGTATTACGCCTACCAGCTGGAGAAACATGTCTTGGTGATATTGACAGACATGTCGTCGTATGCGGATGCCTTGCGTGAGGTGCGTTTGTGTGTGCTGTGTTATTATGAATGTATGTGTTCATTTTATTTTACATTGCACTTGTCTCGCGGCAGGTTTCGGCAGCTCGCGAAGAGGTACCTGGACGTCGTGGCTACCCCGGATATATGTACACCGACCTGTCGACCATTTACGAACGCGCGGGCCGTGTGCAGGGCCGCAACGGGTCGATTACGCAAATTCCCATCCTGACCATGCCAAATGACGGTATGTGCATTTTCGTTTGTTTTCCGAGTTCTGTGTGGCTGACATGCCACAGATATCACGCACCCAATTCCTGACCTGACAGGGTATATTACCGAAGGACAAATATTCGTCGATCGACAGCTGCACAACCGACAGATATACCCACCGATTAATGTGCTGCCATCGCTGTCGCGGCTGATGAAGAGTGCGATCGGGGACAAGCTGACGAGGAAGGACCACGGAGACGTGTCGAACCAGCTGGTGAGTTGCGGAGTGTTGTGAGACTGGCACAGGATGGCGAGCTCACGCGGATGGCACGCGACAGTATGCGAAATACGCGATCGGACGAGATGCAGCGGCGATGAAGGCAGTGGTTGGGGAGGAGGCGTTGTCTGCGGAGGACAAGCTGGCACTGGAATTCCTGGACAAGTTCGAGCGGCAGTTTGTTGGACAAGGTAAGGTTTCATGTCGTTGGTGGCGTGGTTGGTGATCGTGGACCCGTTGTGCAGGTCCGTATGAATCGCGAACGATCTTCGAGTCCCTGGACCTGGCGTGGTCGCTGCTTCGCATCTTCCCCAAGGAGCAGCTGAACCGCATCAACCCCAAGATCATTGGGGAGTTTTACGGACGCAAGGCGACGAAGAAGGCGGTGGATGCAGAGGAGACGCGGACGGAAGAGGGCAAGCTGATTGATGCCTAGTTGAACAAAGTTGCAATGACGAGATTCATTATATGAGTACGGCAGATAAGACCCTTGCGAGTGTTTCATGCGCGATAAGGCAGCGAGATCACCGTGGAGGGGAGCTGGAGCAGGGTCGGATGGATGTGGTTTAGGCTTTGGCGAGCAGGAGCAGTTTCCTAATGGGCTGTCAAGGGGACACGTTGATGAGGATGACAGTCACGACCCATGCCAACTGCGCGTTGCCCATCTACGCTAATAAAAAGAGTTCTTTTCCGCTCTCTATATATCCGTCTCTCTCTCCTTCCCTCCTCCCCCCATGGGCGACCTTGGCCACCCGCTCCCACCCGTCTCCAACTGCAGAAAACGCAAGGCCGATGCAGACGAGGAGTGCCAGCACCCCATCGCACAGGACACACCCGCCCCCGCAGACGACATCCTCGTCGAGGGCATCCCCCGCCAGCCCCCCTCCAGTCCCTGGCTCGCCACCAACACCGCCCGCGCAGTCTGGCCTGCAGAGTCGTCCCCAGCAGACTCGGACCCCGCCTCGCCCTTGTCCCCCACCGAGCACAACTCGCCCCTCCGCCTCCCCAAGCGTCCCCGCGTCGACACGGCGCCCCCAAAGACCCTCGCTGACAGGCATCCCTCGCCCCGCACTCCCTCGCGGCGCTCACGCAAAAGACCAGACACCCGCGAGGCCCCCGCCCTCCCATCGCCACACCCATCTGTCGTCCGCATCGACTCCCCATCCGACTCGCCTCTCTCCCCCATCCACCACCCCGCCTTCCCACACATCGATCTCTCCTCCCCCCACATCCCGTCCCTCCAACCCCTCATCAACCGTCAGACACTCAAAGAGCTCGACTTGGCAGCCATCCTCCGCAATCCCCAGCTCCGTACGGTGTCACATCTCCTCCGTTGATCACTGCTGATAATCTACTCTAGGTCATGATCTCTTGTTTGACGCCGGCCTCCAGTTCCGTCCCACCTCTGGGCGACGGAAACGTGAGCTCTCAGACAGATACTGGCGTGCTGTTGCCCAGGAGCTCGAAACGGGCTGCACCTGCGTCTCCTTTGACATGCAGTGGCGTCCCTGCGAATGTCTCTGCGCCTGCCGCGGCGTTCCCATACCGGCCCAGAACCCCATCCTCACGTACTCGTCTTCTCGTCGCATCCTGACCCTTCGGATGCCGTCTCGGCTTCGTCCTCTCCTCACCGAGTTCCTCGAGGTCCTTTTGTTTGTCATCCAACCACTGACGAGCATCTCAGACGCATATGCCAACCCATCCACGTTCCAAGCCCAGATCGAACGCCATGCTGCACAGGCTGCCCACCTCAGGTCCGTCTTCGACCCCGACCTCATCCAACAAGAGCTGCAACACGATCTCTTCGACCCCTCCGGCCTGTTCATTGTCATCGGCCAAACACTCAAGAGCCACTGTGCACCCATGCGCGACCGCGCAGTCGACGCCATGGTCGACGTCGCAAAGACGTGTGCCCCAGGCGGTGGCGGATCTAAGGCGGACGCTGTCAAAGCAGTGCGCATGTGCCTCGACATCCTCGAGCTGATGAAACTGGTCGGCACTTTTTTCTCCCTTGTTCCATCAATCCCTTCCTGACGACCCTTCGATATTAGGACATTGCAAACCATCAGTTGCAAACCCTCCGCCCCTTCTTGATCGATACCTCGGGGCAATACGAACTCAAGGCTTTCAAAGGCCGCAGGGGCCCCGGTTCATCGCTCGACATCACACGGAAATGGATCATGTCTTCCCATCACCGTCTTCTTACTTCTCCGATGCTCGCCCACCCCTCCGCCTTCGACTATCGCCACCTCTCCCGGTCACAAAAGACTTACATAAGTGCGCTAAAAGGTCTCACAGACCTTGTGTTCGACCCACCCTCCCCAACCCCCTCCCCGGTCCCATCGTGCTCCTCCGGATCGGCCATTGCTGCCCCCTCGTCCATGTGTCCTCTGCCATTATACCCAGAAACAACATACCTCGATAGCGCACGCCTATTAGTGCTCGCAGCAGACGCAGCCGACACCGCAGCAGTCTACATGTTCCTCCTCCTCTATCGCCAACTCGTCTTTTCCGATGCCTCGGCCCCAGGCGACCAGTCACGCGTCAACCATGCGGACCTACTCAGACTCAAACGCGAGATCCGTGACATATCCTCGTCACATCTTGGCCACTGCTTCAAGTACGGCAACTCGGACGCTCCCTCCTCAGATCCAGCCGACCGAGACAAGTGGTGCAAGGTCAAGCAGGATATCGTCCTGCAGATCGCACTCCGTGCCAAGGAGGCTCGTGCCCCCACATCGACCCCGTCGTCGTCTGCGCTGCACGCACATGTGCCCGATGAGCGGCTACTCAAGCTTGCCGAGGGCTGGTCAGATACGCATATCCGGCCCAACTCGGCACTGAGCACGATGCTTAAAAACAGGGTTCGCGATGCCGTGTTCAGCCAGGTCCTTGCGTTAACGTTCCCTTCAACGGACGCATCGCTGGGCTCCGTCCGAGCACTCGAAGCGATGTCTGCGCCGTCGATATCCGCTGCGGGGCTCGCGTCTGGCATGGAACCGCTCGCTGACGAGATTCGCTCGCTCGCAGAACGACTGGCACGCCTCGCACATATCCATCTCGGTGTCTATTTACCACTGTACGAACAGGAAGACATCCTGTCTGATGCATCTTCCTAGTTCGTCATTTTTTCCCCTCCTACTTTTGATAGATTCGTGCCCTTTTTCCCATCCACAGCATACCCCTGGCGTAACATTACTCATCTTGACATGATTTAAGGCGATTTTCTCGCACACTCGGGTGCAGTTCCTTTTTTCTTGTTGCTCTTTTTTTTCATTTTCATTTTTTTTACATTCCTGAAGGAGAAGAGAAGGAGCAAGCAGTCAAAACACTAAACAAAGTTACGATACAATCAATGGATAATGTTTTCCATGATATGATCATGATGGCAGCAGCCAGTGTCACTCCATATAATTTGGGTTTAGATCATGCTCCATATCATGGCATCCACATGTGCGTTTGAGTTCTGTCGCAACATAGCTCGTTGGATAAGTCTATTGGAGACCAGGGTGGGCCTGGCCCCCAACTAGCTTACTACACAGTAACTCCAAACGCCCTACACTAGTCCAACACGTTGCGCCGTTGTGGAGTCGCGGTGCACGAGTTTCCGCTGGAGACCTAGGACGGCCCAGACTCCCATTGAGTCGGTTGTTGTACTCCAACAAGCACAGATAGCACACATTGCGTTCGTGACACGCCGTCAAGCCACCTTTCTCCGCTTTGCACCCTTGTTCGTGCTGTCCCCCGGCCCTGCTCTGCGTTTACGTCCATCCTGCTTGCTGCTGGCATGGGCCACTTTGCCACTGGCGTCCCCACCACTATCGGCGCCCTGACTGAATGTGCTACCCCGCGCAAACGGTCTAGACTTTTTCTCCTTTTGGCTGATCTTTTTCTGTTTCTTCTCGATAGCCTTTTTGACGGCCTGCTTCCCACCGGATGCAGCGATAGCGTCGAACCGGGCCTTGTTCAGCAGATCTTTCCTCTCAGCTGTATATAGTCGTCAGGCACGTGCGTATGAGCGTTCAGTGTAGTCCCAGAAAGCAAAACAAGACGCAAAAACGCACATCGTTTCATGAACCACGCCCCCTTGCCCTGTTTCCTCCTCTCCGCCTCAGCCTGCTTCGCCTTCCCCAGCGCCTCCGCCTCCACCTTCTCCCTTGCATCCCGGTGGACGGTGCTCTCGGCCCGCTTCACGGCGCGCTCGAGCCGCGCAACTTCCTCCTCGCGCGCGGGGCGCAGCTCGCGGGGCGAGTTAGCCAGTAGCCTCCGTGCGCGCTTGTAGTCCTCGCGCAGCGCCGCGAGCTCGCCCGTGTGCAGGTCAGACAGGAAGGTATATTGCGTGCGGAACTTGTCTGGTGAGAATGCGCCGGATGCATGTGTGAATCGGGGGTCTCTCGGTTTCTGGAGTGGGAGGCCCCCAAGCGGAGATAAATGCACATATAGAGAGGTATATGCCCAGTTAGTTAGCCAGTTAGTCAGTCAGATAACGCGTATGGATAGTGAAGTGTGGAGCTCACAGGCGTGCTGTCCTCGACGACAGTTCTGCGCCGGGTCACGGGTCGCTTGGAGGATATCTCAGTGGGTCTGTGGGGGAGTGAGTGAATAGGTACGGCATGGCACATGCACGGAGAGGGGGTGGGTGGCACGTACGCATGTTTGTGCGGTCGTTTTGGGAGCTCCTTTGGCTTCGTGTCTTTGGCTTTGTCAATTACGAAGCTGTTTGGTGGGTTTTCACGGTCATCGTCGTCGCTTGCCTCGCTTTCGGATACGGAGCTGTCAGACTCGCTGAGTGCTTGGGCTTGGGCCAGGGACCGCTGGGCTTTTCGCAGCGCTCCTAGTGGTAAAGTCGATAGGTCTGAATACAAGAAAGTATTGTGAACGAGAGCACGAGAGCATGAAATAGAGCCTCACTATTCTTGAGGGAACGCTGGTAGCATCACGATCGACGTTGTATAGGTTATATATAAAAATATGAACAGATGGAACGACACCGACCACTTGTACATCCCCCCCGTCCTCGTCCGTCCCTTCCGAGTCTTCTTCAGCAGGACCCTCACCCAGCGTCTCATCGTCCACCCACAGCGATATTCGAGGCGCATCGGCATCAGCATCGTCCTCTTCCTCAGAATGACCGCTTTCCCCGTCTTGCCCGTCATCGTCGTCGTCGTCATCTGAATCCGCTTGCGCACCACCACCGATCACATCAATTGATTCATTCCCACCATCATCACTAGAGACACGACGACCATCTGCCAGATCGTCCTCGTCCTCACCACTTCCACTTTCTGTATCTGACAAAAAGTCAACTGCTTTAGGACGCGTCTGGTTCGCGCGGTGGAGGTTCCTGCGCGATGTGCTGGGATGCAGTGAGGATACCGGAAAGCGTGATGTTGTTGATTGTAGGACGTTGGATGATGGCCGTGGGCGGTTCGATGGGCGTGCGCGTCGAGGCATGGAGATAGAGCGTTAATGCAGGAGGGTGAAATCGTGTCCCAGTTCACAACGCCAGCAAGGATACGGAACGGATATGGGCAACAACTGTGATGCTGACTAAGTAAGTAAAAAGGTGTTTCACTTGGAAGCTTTAAGTACGGTCAATATAGTGTCCTGCTCTCCCCACCGAAGGTATCGCTTGTACAACTCAACAGTGAACACTGGTCCACTCTGTGATTGAATATCAATGTTGACATCCACAGCAGTACCAATTGAACGTCATGGATGAACTCGCACAGGCACGAGTCGAGTTAACTCTACTAGAGGAAGAGGAACGAGAACTTCTCGAAGAAGTGTTGGATGTCCGTGCCGCAATTGCTACGCAGCGAGCCAAGATCGATGCGCTCAGTCGATCAAGCCTACGACCAAGCCCAATCAATTGTCTTCCGACCGAAATATTGTTGGTCATCCTCGACCTTGACGTCCACACTCATCGTCCTCCCGAGCTTCGGAAGCAGACATTGGCTAGTGTATGTCGGCGCTGGCGCGATGTCATACTACAAACTCCATACTTCTGGTCGACCATCCACGTAGCATCCGCCACCACTTCGATAAACACCCATGTGGAAAGGAGCTGTGGAACACTCCTTGACATTGTGATTGAATGTGCACCATCCTCTCCATCGAAACATCTTGCACTTATCCCAGGCTTGGACATCGCTATGGCTTGTGCACATCGCTGGCGCAGCCTGTTGATCACTGCCGGTGATAATTCCTTCCGTGCTAATCCAGAAGAAGTTGGTCAAAAGCTGCTCATAGATTTCATTGCAGACAGGATTAATCACTTGCATTTTCCTTGTCTCAAAAGTGTCACCATCTCTTCACTTTGTGATGTTGGACATCTGAGCTTCCTTTCTATAGCTCGTGCCCCGGCTCTCGAACATCTCGAGCTCAACAAATTCATGACCATCCGCGACATTCCCGATCCAGTGGCCATGCTGAAAACCCTGAAGCTGAATTTCCAGGCGGACTCCTTCATTGATTCACCTATATGGCACCGCTTATGTCACCTGTTAGTGACGGGACTGTACCGCTGTCCCCTTACTAATTAGAGAGAAAGACCTACTACAGCCGACTTCAGCGATTACTACAGCACTCAGCAGTGACTTGGGCAGGGCGAAAAACAAGTCCCATTAGATAGTTGATTAGATAGTAGATAGTGTAGATAAGGTTATGTCAGCACAACTCGGACCAGACAGTGCGTTATTCCGGTCGCGCCGCCATCGTTTCCCACGATGCCGACACTTTGCTCATCGTCACACACAGCGAGCACGCAACTTCGTCATTTCTCGCTCATTTTTCTTGCGGTTTTTTCTGTTCTTTCACTACATTGAATTACCATGCTATCTGTGCCACTCGTCGGATACCCTCAGCGGTATGGCAAGAGAGGATCCACACTGGCTAGTACCAGTGTGGTGCTGCACGGGGACGAGAAAAGTGCTGGCGTGCTCCCGAAAGGGACATTCTCGCCCGGCTGGCCTGTGGGAACAGCCTCGAGCGCTGTTGGCTTCGCTGACAAAGAAGCCTCCTTGTCCCCACCCGCCTTCACCCAGTTTTTCAGACCATCCTTGCGTTGGGTCGCTGCCAGCTCACACGCTTCGGCCTACTCCCTTCGTATGTGGTAGATGGTAGTTCACCTAAACAGCCCCGGAAGGGCGGCGGTCGGGGTAGCGGTTTAAGCCCCCTGATGAGAGCTTTCGCAGGCTCGAAACCGCACACCCAAACCCGCCCCTTTACCTGTCCCTGTGTGTACTGTACGCGGCCCCGATCTTAGGAGAGGGGCGTCCGACGGACACGACAAACAGATTTGATCGCCCGGGATACCTTTCTTCGCACACAGACTATACACTACCCCCCTTCGGGGGGTAGTCTGGGCATCTATGTAGTTTCCTTGTAATGATTAGTGACAAAAAGTGTAATAACTAAGACCCAGTACGGGGCAATTGTCGGAAGAACGTTCCGACCACTTCCGGTTGATCGACACGTGATCCTATCAGTATGGCGCGACGGTTGATCGGCACGTGATGTTTTCGACGCGTTTCATTTGTGTAATATTAATTTGTTGACTGGGCTGTGCAAATCAACATGTGTCAGCTTACTAAGCTCCTTATCGCCTCCTGGCTTCCTCGTTGCTCTCCTGTCCTCCCCATTGTCCTCGCTGTCCTCCTCGCTGTCCTCCCCGACCCTCCCCCCGCTGTCCTCGTTTCTCCTCTGCTTCTCAATGCCTCCACAGGCAACATTTAGATCCAAGAATCGACGCAGGCAACAGATGACATGCGACCGCGTGAAATGGATACCAAGGTGAAGTCGGTAGTAGCAGCGTCGACATTGACTGTTTTCTAGGACCATCAGACGCATCTTGCCGTGCTGGGACAATTCTAACCGGGGGGACTGGTTTACGACAACCGATTGAATCAGACGGGCTCGACACCTTGGCGCAGTGTACGCCCTTTCGCTGTCTTCACCGAGTGTCCTCATTTTTTTTCCCCACAGAGCGATGTGCTACAACCTTACCCGAGGTGCCGTTGGGGGTGGAGATGGCCCTTATTAATAACGGTGGTGAGTATTTTGAACCTTGTCGAGCAGCAGAGTCACACTGACGATATGATAACGCCTCTTACGACTGTATCTACATATACTAATCAGAATCCAGAGCTTTCTCCCAGCGTACAACGAACTACTTATTAACGATGGCTGGTGTCATGTGGGTTGCTCGCTTTTTTGTAGTGGAGGACGTGACTGATCGTTCTCTTACCAGGTACCAGGAAGTTCGCTTCATCGCACGCGAACTCGAGCGTATCCACAAATACTTCATCGTCGTCCGTGTCCTCGTACACACCCAGATCTGCCAGACCAGTCTCAGCCAGAAGAAGGCACACCTCGTGGAGATCCGGGTTAACGGTGGTTCGGTTGCTGACGAAGTCGACCGCTCGACGCCTTGGGGAAAAAACAGCGATGTTCGCACGCTGAGGCTTGACCCGCCGTCTCCCGAATTTCGCAAACTGAAAAGCTTTTTCAAATTAGCTTCGAGCACATGAAGTCTAGGTATGGTTTTGCCCTCAGCATATACTCATCGCTGACGAACGATCGCAATACTATCGCGAAACACACAGTATTCATTTGAAATACCCGGATATCATGTTGTCAGGCAGCAAAGAAAAGCTCCTGTAATCCCTGCTGAACTTTGCAAGATTCCATTGATAATTACGGCTACTTGCAGGACTAGTGACGGTAATATTAAATGATTTTATCGAGCGGGCTTATAAGCTTACTGAAGCTCTTTACAGCCGCTCCAATACCCTCCCAACTGTCACTACTCTCCGCGTCCCAATGCCTCGACAGACAGCCACTCGCTCTACTTCTCGCAAAGTCAAGATGACTGTATTGGGGCCGAACGGCCCAAGAACGACCACAGCGGGTCTCCTGTGGATCAGACAAGACCGATTGGACGCTGAGCGGGAGCTCGACATGCAGGCCCAACGTATGTGTTTTTGTTATATTCTCTGATAGTTATTTTCATTTTCATGCCAATAGAACGACGTGCTGCAATTTTACCTGTAGAAGCAGCGTTGGAGGTGGGCTTTGAGCCCACCTCCCATCATGACTCCGAGTACTTGACGACTCCTTACCTCGACCACTCGGAACCGGCCCACTATGACAACGGATGGAGCAGTGAGGACAGTAACTCAAGTATTGAAGATGAAGAAGCTCCGGCTACTCCCACATCATCAAGACCATTGATCAACGTATATTCAGCGTACTCACGGCTTCAACAACGGACGCAGTAAGTTGTACTATTCACTAACTGCAATGTACGCGTTACATGGTTTACTTTAGCACTTGCAGAGCACGTGGAGACCGCCGTAGACGTGACCTACGATATGCAAGTATGCATTCTGCGTGGGATGCACAACTTTCTTCCCTTGTTGACGCTTATCTGCTTTGGAAACACCCCCTTGCAACTGCGTCTGAGGAATCTCAGGCAAGAGTGGAGCATGATTTCCATGTCACCCGTGTAGGCGTGTTTGGTATGTTGTATTTCTTTCTGTCGCATGCGACAATCTAAACTAACTCATGGTAGACTCGGATCCAAGGTTTGCAGTTCCCCAGCGGCACGATGAACTTGCAAATGTATCTCTTATTCGCAATGGCTTACTTGGATGCACTCCAACGTCGCCTGAGCTCGCAATCACATTCCAGTGCTTGGAACTATACCATCAATTGCGACGGCGCCAATCTTCATTCGGCATCCAGGCTTACACAAAGGTCCTCTGTGTATTGCATGGGGTGAGTGGATTTAAAATCATACGTGATCGCCACTGATTTGTATTGAGGTTACATATAGGCCTCACTTTCGCGATCAATTTTCCATGGCGTTCGATGTGTATCTCATGATTCTACGTGCTATCCAATGCCGCATCAACCAAGCACTTCGGCGAGACGATCCTAACTGGCGCCTACAACATTACTGCCCTGCATGCACGTTTAAGGTTTGTTTTCAACCTCCCTGCCATTGTATCTAATAGTTTTATTAGCAACCCGGTGAACCCGTCCTTGTTCCCTCAAGCCTCAAGGCAATGGATGGCAACAACTCTGCCAAGCGGATGGATCATGCAGGTCATGCAGACTGTCGTGTATTCCCCAGTACGTACATGATCCCAAGAGCTGATGTAGACATGTTCAAAGACGATGTGCGCACGCGAGCGGGTCAGCGTGGCAATGCTGAGCACCGTGATGATGGTGGTTGTGCTGACACATGGCAGGCCGCTAGTGCGGTGGATGAAGATACCGTCAAGGTGTTCGAACAAACTGGCATCTTCCTTGCTGCCTGTAGACATGGCATCATATTGACATGTGCAGAAATGGTGCGCAGTGGAGAGCTGTATGTGTCCGAACGTAACGTCAAGCTCATTGTCGCTGACTAGTTTTCATAGCGCCAAGTATCCCCTCGCAACAATCAGCAAACTTATTAGTGTGCATGGTAACGATCAGGCGATTGGAAGTGACATCGGGTGCAGTCTTTCTGCCACCTTAGCTGCGTGCTCGATTGCACAGATGGCGAGGGCTGCGAACGTGCAACTCGTCGTGAATGCATTTCATGGCCATGCACACAACCGTATGTGCCAACTCCAGTATCACCCCCTTTATCTTCCTGGGACAGGTCTTGAAGACTTTGAGACCTGTGAACGTGTTTTTTCCAGCTCAAACGCCACTGCGGCCCTCATCCGTCATGCTTCTCACTATCATTACGTCCAGTACCTCGAACTTCATTTCAGTCAATGGGACGCTGATAAGTATGCAGAGCTGAGTACGTCGCTTCTATTCGCTTGGCCTGACAGTTAATTTGGCTCCAGGTCGCTTCCTCCTTAACAACTACAAGCAGGCTCTCAGGCTCATCTCCACAAACACGGCAGAGCTCGATGCATATCGTGCACTGCATCCGAATGAGAACCTAGACTTCGGATCATGGGCGGCAGAAGAACTCGCCTATCTGAAGGCGATTGAATCTGAACCAAAGCAAGATACACTGAGAGTGACGTATGTAGATGAATTAGAGAAGCTTGCTAAACTTGAGTATGAGTTTGTGAGGTCTGCAGTGGCGATACTAATACATTTCACAGAAATGCTCTCCAGTCGTCTCGAGACGATAACTTCCTCTCCTATAATCAGTTATCTTTTACGCCAGGGTCAGGTCTCAGTCACGTGGCCTCTGCAGCTACGAAACAAAGTCATGCAGCGCGACGTGCAGCTGAGCGCCGAGTTAGGAGCCAACAGGACAGAGTCGAGGACCTAGAGGAACAACTTGGCATCGAGCCAACAGATCGTTGGACCCCGGAGATGCGCGAATATGTGGAGATGCGCGAATACAGTCGACATCGCCAATTTATTCGTGCAGTAGAAGAACTCGAAAACTTAGTTGTCCAGCGTCTCTTCGAACTCTCCAAGGCAAATTTAGCATCTACAGGTGTGGTTGTCTCATTATCCAATATAAATGCTAATACTCGGTAGGTTACAAGCTCCGTAAACAAATTTCTAAAGCTATTGTTTGACGGTCCGCGGCTGTGCGACATGCCCTTGAAAGGTACAACAAACTTGCTGTGAAACAAAGCCCTCCGCGACCCGTGTTGCAGTATAGTGAAGTGTTGTCATATGCAACTCTGGGTGATTTTGATCTACTTAAACACTCTCGGCATGATGTCCTAGCCAGGCCGTGGTCGAATACCATGCACCGCCAGATGGCAGTTAGATACTTCAAGTTGCTCAGAGCACACGAAGAAATAAACCGGCTTAATGTTGAGGTTAGGCGGCTACAAGCTTGGATAGACAATGAGACCGCAGAAATCAAGCAGATCGCGGCAGCACTTTCTACACAAAGTCCCCTGCTTAGTGCTGAACTTTGGGCTTTATTTTATCGTCAACAACGCGTCAATATTCAACATCAACTGCGGCTACAATGTATATATGATCTCGAGGGATATTCAGGAGTGCAGCCGGTCATAGAACATGAAAGGGGAGGGGAGGACGAGGACGAGGAGGCTGAGGGAGACGAAGCACAGAGATTAGATGCCTGCATCAATGTAATGTCGCGCTAATCAGTGGACTGTAATCCGTAGTCACTCCAATCGAGTCGATGTGAGACCACAACGTTGTATAAAAATTAAAGTGGATGAGGACATGCCCTATGCCACATTATTCTGACATGTGGAGTTGTATCAATCATATTGTATATTCAACGGTAGCTCTGAAGGTCTGTTCCCGGCTGCTGCAGTTCATACGCATGTCTTGGGCAGTCAGGAAAAATATTTGAGTTAAGAGACATACGAGGTTGACTCACCCATAATGTGACACCGATCGTTCTAATAGTGAGCATGTGCCAAATATTATATTGCTGTCGCAACATTATGATACTATGGCTCAGCGGTGTCACTCAGTCACCCGGCAGTGGCCTTGTTCGTGTTCTATCACAGTCAACTCGGATGTTTCCATGATTCACCTGGTAAGATGCTTCAACTCTTAGTCGCACCTACAACGTCACACTACCGCTGCATTGGTTGAACAACCAAACACCTTTTCCCTCTTCGAACGTATCACAACCTTCAAAGTACTCAACTCATTCAACGCAGCGGCAGTGATTAGCTGCGCCGCTCACTGATCTAACCATGTCGATGAGTAAACGGTTCAATCTACACAAGTGATTTGTTTGACTCCAGTGCTTCAGGAGCTTTAGCACATCAAGGTCTAATGATCTTAATTTCGTGTAGTGATACATTGAACTTTAAAAGAACAGTCCCAAGTAGATGAACCACACCGCATCCGTCTTGCATACCAACCTCTAGTATGTCCCAGTTCGTGTTACTCCCATCTAAACGTGCAAAGCACAGATTGCCGCGACCTTTCGACAAGCTCTATTACTTGGACCTTGCCCTTCCGAGTGATGATGACGCGGAAGTAGTAAGTCGACTTGCTTCAAACACATCTGGCGTTGACTGACTCCCCCACCTAGCACGATTACTTCAACATTCAATTCCATGCGACGTTCGAGTTCCATCCTGGTGTCAAGACATCACAAGAAGAAAATGGCAACAAGAACTTGTTCATCAGATCGCCAACCATCGCGCTCGTCAGCACCACTTCGCACCCCGCTGACAGAGAAGTCCAGATGATGATGAAAGGTTTTAGTGACGTTCTACTCGATCGTACACTACCAGGGATCCGGCATCAGCGCTTTGCTCGCTGTTGGGACCGTATTAACTATCCACTCGGTGAGTACATTCTGTGCTAGTTCATTAGTGCTGAGCTCATCTGTCAACGCTGCGCTCAAGGTTTAACCCCTCACATTGGTACGTGTATCAAGATAATACATGTTTCGTTTAACAAACTTGCCAGCAGATAGAGAAGTACAACAGTCCCGTGGCGTGTCTGTCACACAGTCAGAAGGTTTGCCGGACCACTCGAACCCTGTAACCCAGGACCCCAAATCCAGCGGTAAGTAAACTAAAAAAAAGCTAGATTACTGGCTAATTATAATCACACTCTGTAGCTCCGTCATCACCATCATCATTAGCTGGAGATCACTTCGAAGAAGAGCAAGGTATAATTTTAACCTGTTCCATCAGTCCAATTACTAATGCGCCCAATTATTTGGAAAGAAGATCCGTACAAAATCGGAGAGCTGATGAACCGTGCATTCGAATTTTTCTGCCTGCCACGAGGCGTCCTCCGCGAACTGGAGTGGTGTATCTATCAAGTGCCTGGGTTTGAAAGGGCTCGTTGGGATGACGTGTTGCACTCTAATTATGTCCCTGAGGACCTTAGGCCAATCGTTCTCGCGCGGATGGATGAAGTGGAGCGATACATCTCCCACGCAAATGGTATGTAGTATCATGCAACTCTAACTTTGTTACTAGCCTAACATTTTTGATGGTGCTTCTGGTTGCTATCAGCTTTCGAAAGTGTGCAATCCGAGCATGCCCTTGTCAACCCGCTGACAGATTAAATTGGATTCCAGAGCGTCATTACAATGTTTTTCATTTCATTTCAACTCCTTGGTACTTACCAATTGGAATGTGGCATGTATTTTTTTTATTCCTTAGAAATAAAAGTGCCTCTTCACTCTGGGAGGCTTCACAGTACCCCCCCTCCCCTTGCTCGTTGACCCATGGTTAAAACCACTTCCCCAAAAATCAAAAAAATCCGGCCTCGACTCACAGATGAACAGAAGAACACCAGAAGAGAAAAATTCATTGCATTGACGAATGACATTGAGCAAGCACGCACCGTGTATTCAAACAAGATCGAGAATATTTCCAAGAAACACGGACGGTATGTGTTCCAAAGTGTTACATGGACTTTAATATACACTGTTATTAGGTCTGAGCGCTGGACTTCTCGCCAGCTATTCATCAGTACACGTGCTCGTCGTCGACCCACTGCATGGAATGGCTTCGTTCGTGAGCGCTTGAACGACATAAATGAAAGTAAGTTGATGGATTTTCCTAAGCTTCTTCTGCGGCTCACATGCGAGTATTTTAGAGCTGTCAAAAGGCTTGCGCTGGAAACTTACTGAATTTATAGCCGCATACCGGGAGACCCTTCAGCATGACTTCGCACAGCTTACGGAGGCGCACAAATCTAACTACGTCACCCAACTTATACAGGAAAGTGGCCGGAGGCAGGCGATCGTTCGTGACCAACCAAAGGCCGTGCAACGTAAGATGTCCACAGCATTTGAAACAATGGACAAAGAGGTGTGTTTCATTCGGTGTCGCTAATCTACTACCTAGCTTACTTGACTACAGTGGACCTCTTTGTGCGCAAGCCTCGGAATTGAAGGGTTCTATATTGCGGTTCGTGGGGGGGTGGAGGACCTCAGCGCACCCAAAATCTTCTTCTCTCCGAAGGGCGACAAATTTGTCCGCTCAGTGTTGGATCTTGAACCTCGCCGCTTGGCTCTTAAATTCGAATCTTTTGTCGTCTCAGGCCTTGGTAATTATTTTAAAGTTTCTGCAAAATTGTTTGATTCATTCTTCATCAGCTGACGGAATTGACTCTCCTGCGCAGCGTGAGTCCCGTCCACTGAACAAGTTGATCAGCGACTGTCGCAGCACTATTCAGAAAGGTTTAGGTAAGCACCATCTCTACTGTTCAAATTACTGAATAGACTTCTATCCAATGTTTCTAGATGACGTTTTGCGCGACAATGGTATCGCCAGGGCTGTATGCATGAACTACGGCAACTACGAACGCAAGATCGTTGAACGTTTTGGCATGGAGCTCATTGGTTGGCCCAATGACCTCCTACCTATCTGCAACCCTGCACAGCTTGGTGGACGTGACCGAGTACAAAAGCTACTTAACGCATTAACTACTAAGGTCTGTCACTGGAAGAAACTTAGTGAAGAAGACATGGAAAGGAGGATTATCCTGAATAACGAGCGCCACGCTCGGGGGGAACAGGTCTACAAGCCACGCAAGAGCACTTCGCAGGGGACCAAGAAAAGTGCTGCAACTGTCCCCTCTGATGCCGGTGACAATGACAACAACAGTGATGGTGATGACGAGGGCGAAAGCACGGCATAATCATGTCAACATCCTTTCATTTCATTCTATGACTAGTAACTACCATCAAGCTTGGTATACGTTATATTTGATAATTGTCCAATCCTCTTTGGTCCATCTCGATGAGCACCCAACCATTGTTGATAACGTTACACTCGCCCTCTCAATAAAAGCTGCCAGTGTCCAACTATTGGGACTCGATGTAACCTTGCTCCAGCACTGGGGTCCTTCAATCCACGACTGCTGGTCAGCACACGGTGGCGGCTAGAACACGTCGATCGGAGCGTGTCCACTGAACCAAGATTCAATGTATGCTGAATGTACGTTTACCAGCGCTCTCGAAGGCACGGGAGTAGGGCGTAGTGCAAACTTTATCAACATCATTCTTCCTTCACGTATTATCCTCGCAGCTCCAGCGGCTGTTGCTGTGTCAGACAATCCTTTTAGAAAACATAATTATATTCTTAGTAGAGTGCTGCGTGCGGATGCGGAATGTATGTTTACCGGCGCTCTTGGAAGCACGGAAGCAACGGTCGTCGTCATGTCTGGCAGTCGTTTCCGATGATATCCGGGTATTTCAAAAGGATCTTGTGAGTTTGGCGATAGTATTGGCGATAGTTCATCAGCGAAGAGTACACGCTGAGAACAAAGTCGGTTTCTCCAGAGGAGGCGAATGAGACGGTCTTCGAAGTCACGTGCAATGGGGACGATGGTGTCCAGGGAATCCGACCACACCACGAGGACGCGCTCGTCACGCTGGGGGAATGTCGAGCGAGTGCGCTGGATGGAGGAGAACGAGCACTCACGATGAAGGCGGCATTCTGCTCCTTTTCTGCCTGAGGAAGGAGGACCATGGTGTCTAGAACCTGTATGCGGGTATCTGCGTCGACATAGATGCAGTCTATCTTTTCGTCGGACGGGCATTCCGCGAGTGCCACATGCACGGCAGCACTGCGAATTTTGACGGCTACGAGGGGGTTGTCCGCTCAATAAACCATTTAATATTACCGCCACTAGTCCTGCGAGTAAACATAATTATGGGTGGAATCTTGCAGAGCTTGGCAGGGATTACAGGGGCTTTTCTTTGCTGCCTGACAACGTGATATCTGGGTATTTCAAATGAATATTGTGTTTCGCGATAGTATTGCCGATCGTTCGTCAGCGATGAGTATGCACTGAGTACAAGGCCATACCTAGTTTTCGTGTGCTCGAGGCTAACAAGCACGTTTTTGAAAAAGCTTTTCAGTTTGCGAAATTCGGGAGACGGCGGGTCGAGCCTCAGCGTGCGAACGTCGCTTTTTTCCCCCAAGACGTCGAGCGGTCGACTTCGGCAGCGACCGAATCACCGTTAATCTTGAATCTCCATGAGGTGTGCCTTGTTCTGGCCGAGACCGATCTGACGGATCTGGGTGTGTACGAGGACACGGACGACGGTGCAGTATTTGCAGATATGCTCAAGTGAGCGTGCAATCTTCCTGGTACCTGGTAAGAGCACGATCAGTCACGATCTCCACTACAAAAAAGCAAGCGACCCACATGCACGTTATAAGCAGTTGGTTGTATGCTGGGAGAACGCTCTGGATTCTGATTAGTATATGCAGATACAGTCGTAAGAGGCGTCCTATAACTCTATCATAATGTCAGTTGACGCTGCTACTCGACAAGGTTCGAAACGGTTCGAAATACTCACCACCGTTATCAACAGAGGGCTCCATCTCCACCCCCAACGGCACCTCGGGTAAGGTTGTAGCACATCGCTCTGTGGGGAAAAAAAATGAGGACACTCGGTGAAGACAGCGAAAGGGCGTACACTGCGCCAAGGTGTCGAGCCCGTCTGATTCAATCGGTTGTCGTAAACCAGTCCCCCCGGTTAGAATTGTCCCAGCACGGCGAGATGCGTCTGATGGTCCTAGAAAACAGTCAATGTCGACGCTGCTACTACCGACTTCACCTTGGTATCCATTTCACGCGGTCGCATGTCATCTGTTGCCTGCGTCGATTCTTGGATCTAAATGTTGCCTGTGGAGGCATTGAGAAGCAGAGGAGAAACGAGGACAGCGGGGGGAGGGTCGGGGAGGACAGCGAGGAGGACAGCGAGGACAACGGGGAGGACAGGAGAGCAACGAGGAAGCCAGGAGGCGATAAGGAGCTTAGTAAGCTGACACATGTTGATTTGCACAGCCCAGTCAACAAATTAATATTACACAAATGAAACGCGTCGAAAACATCACGTGCCGATCAACCGTCGCGCCATACTGATAGGATCACGTGTCGATCAACCGGAAGTGGTCGGAACGTTCTTCCGACAATTGCCCCGTACTGGGTCTTAGTTATTACACTTTTTGTCACTAATCATTACAAGGAAACTACATAGATAGCATGGTAATTCAATGTAGTGAAAGAACAGAAAAAACCGCAAGAAAAATGAGCGAGAAATGACGAAGTTGCGTGCTCGCTGTGTGTGACGATGAGCAAAGTGTCGGCATCGTGGGAAACGATGGCGGCGCGACCGGAATAACGCACTGTCTGGTCCGAGTTGTGCTGACATAACCTTATCTACACTATCTACTATCTAATCAACTATCTAATGGGACTTGTTTTTCGCCCTGCCCAAGTCACTGCTGAGTGCTGTAGTAATCGCTGAAGTCGGCTGTAGTAGGTCTTTCTCTCTAATTAGTAAGGGGACAGCGGTACAGTCCCGTCACTAACAGGTGACATAAGCGGTGCCATATAGGTGCAAAGGGCTACACTCTAAATGGCTGGACTATGATCAGCCCATGGCTTGGCTTATCCATCGACGAGCATTAAGTCTACAGCAATTGCACCTGAAAGTAAACGGATCCCATCACGTTAAAAATGCTCACCAAGGTGCTATTTCGGCGTATGCACTTTTGAAAGAGAACTGTATTTTGGAGTTGGATGGTTTTTCGTCAATGGACTTCCCTATGGCGGAGAATTCTTCGTCAAGAGGGGTAAGTTCATTTCATTTAACAACTCAACGCATTTGGATTTAGCATTCACAGGGGCTAACAACGCTTCTGAACGAGATCGCCGCAGCCCACTTAATTGGAGATGATGCCAGCCATCTTAGCTGCGGGGGCTCTCTGTGGTAGTTCCCATTCTTGTGACATGATGACCTTGACAGTTTGTACCACTCGCAATTTTAAAATCCTTTTCGGACGTCTCAAAACCTCGTCCTTTTGCTTTACATTTCACGTAAGTGTATTTGTTTCTGCAGCTGTATTTGTATACCTCCCGATTCGTCCCTATGTGTCCCGTTCCTTCCTTGGGTGCATTAAGGTGCATTAACTCGTCAGAGCACCATAATTGACCACACATGCGTAACGTTACACTCCTACGGCCTTATGGCACCGCGTCTTAGTACTTCTGTTTTCTCGTATAGAAATTTAAAATTCTCTTTCTCCTTACTGCTACATACTATCATTGGACCAATTTGGCTTACTTGCCTGCGCAAGGATGTATCAGAAGGATCTCGAAAAACTGTTCGTTGAATAGCATATATGATTACGAATTTCATTGCATGCATTGTACAAAGACTGACGGTCCTTGTGTTGTACAAAGGTAAACGTGGTGATGCATTGTCCGCTTGGCATTGTACAAGTCCTTGATTCCGCGAGCTCGCCCGTATGCAGGTCGGAGAGGAAGGTATATGTCCGGTGTGAATTGGCCAGGTTGAACCGGGGGTCTCTTGGTTTCCGAGTGGAGGTCCCGAGCCAAAGGAGATAAATGAACACAGTTAGATATGCCCCAGTTGGTTAGTTAGTCGGTCAGAGATAACGTGTATGGGTAAAACTCACAGGTGTGGTATCCTCGACGACGATTCTATGCCAGGTCACGGGGTCGCTTGGAGGATATCTCAGTGGGTCTGTGGGGGAGTGATCTATCAGGTACGGCACGGCACATGCACGCACGCATGTTTGTGTAGTCGTCTCGGGGGCATCTTGTGCTTTGTGTCCTGCTTTCCTTTGCCTTTGTCGGTTGCGAGACTCTTCGGTGGTGCTTCACCGTGGTCCCCGTCCCTGTCGTCATCATCACTTAATCTCGCTTTCAGACATGAAGGTTACAGTTGTCAGAGTCTGTGAGTGCGTGGGCTTGCACCAGGGACCGCTGGGCTTTTCGCAGTGCTCCTAGGAGTAAAGCCGATAGGTCTGAATAAGAAGTATTGTGAACAAGTGCGCGAGACGAACAGAACATCATTGAAGTCTCACTGTTCTTGTGGGACCGCTAGTAGCATCACGACGTTGTATCAGTCATGATAAAAATTGAATAGATGGAACAGCACTCACCATTTGTATTTCCTCTCCATCCTCGTCCGCCCCTCTCCAGCGGAACCCTCACCCGGCAGATATCTCATTGTCCGACACTGTGATATTTAAGGATCCGCATCGTCCTCTTCCTCGAAATGACTGCTTTCTCTGCCTTGCCTTTCGTCATCTGAATCCGCTTGTGACGCACCACTACTGCCAACATTCTCCAAGTCTGACAAAAAGTCGACGGCTTTAGGACGCGTCTGATTCACATGGTGCAACCCATTCCTGAGCGATGTGCTGGGAGCATAAGGCCTGAGATCCAACGTGATGCCTGTTAATCCTGAAATGCTGTATTTTGGCGTATGCGGTTCGCTTGGCGTGTACGTCGGGGGTTGGAGATAGTGTTGACGCGGGAGGATGAAATCATGTCCCAGTGAAGCGCCAATATAGGGAACGGATGGCTATGGGAAACGCTCGTGATGCCAACGTATTATTGCAATTGTACGACCCGTACCTAATGCGTAGGCCAAAGCTGCCTGTAACCAGCGGAGTTGTACCCGCCCATCGATGTCACTATGACAAAACGCTTCGTCGCCTTCGTCGTCTTCAGCAGTCTCGAATGTGTCCTTCCGTGCCCGTTGTGTTCAGACACCATAGGATCTAAACCAAGTTCAGTGATTCTGACTAGTTGTGACCATCCGTGGTCGATTGTCGCATGATCTTGCATACTGTATGTATGAGGGCATCGGTGGATAGCACGAGTCTGGCTTTTGGGAGACTAATCAAACTCATACTTCGGCACCAGCTGTTCTCGTCATCCAGTACCACCGGGTAAAAACAGTCAAAGTCTCCTGCTTTGTGCCCACGGTATCGCTTATAACTTACGACCTCAGGCAAAGCCACGTCTCCAATCATAACAGTGAACACTGGGCCATTCTGTCATTGAATATTAATGCTGACATCCATAGCAGTACCAGTTGGGTGTCATGGAACTTGCACAGGCACGAGTCGAGTTAACTCTACTGGAAGAAATGGCACGAGGACTTCTCAAACAATTGTTGGACGTCCGTGCCACCATTGCTATGCAGCGAGCCAAGGTCGATGAACTCAGTCGAAGCCTAAGACCAAGCCCAATCAGTTGTCTTCCGACCGAAATATTGGTGTTCATCCTCAACCTTGACGTCCACACTTATCGTCATCCCGAGTCTCGGAAGCAGAAATTAGCTAGTGTATGTCGGCGCTGGCGCGATGTCATACTACAAACTCCGTGCTTCTGGTCGACCATCCATGTGGCATCTGACGTCTCTTCGGTAAACACCCATCTGGAAAGGAGTCGTGGAACCCTCCTTGACATTGTCATTGAATGTGCACCATTCTCTTCACCGAAGCATCTTGAACTTCTCCCAGGCTTGGACGTCGTTATGGCTTGTACACATCGCTGGCGTAGCCTGTTGGTCACTGCTGATTATTCTGTTGACCATAACCCGGAAGAAGAGGGTGAAGAGATGCTCATGGAATTCATTGCTGTCAGGATTAATCACTTATATTTTCCTTCTCTCAAAAGTGCTACCATTTCTCCGCTTTGTGGTGTCGAACATGTGGCCTTCCTTTCTGTAGCCGGCGCCCCGGCTCTCGAACATCTCGAGCTTAAAGAGTTCATGGTTTATGACATTCCCACTCCAATGGCCATGCTAAAAACCCTGAAGCTGAATTTCTATGCGGCCTGCCTCCTTCACTGATGATCCATCGGACTGGGGTCTGGGCTCAGCTCAGGCATTGACCAAGCTTTCACTTTCCGGGGAGACAACGTTGTTCTCGCTGCAGCCAAACAGCGTTTACTTCCCATCTCTCATGTCGCTTGAAATGAACCATGTCACCAAGACAAGGCCAATCCTGGATGCAATCGTTGCACCTAATCTCGAGCAATTCAACTACACTCCTCATCGTGACGACTCGCTGTCTGTCGCATTGAATGGATTTGGGTCCAAATTCGCAAATGTCCGCCAGCTATCCTTTTCTCGTTCCGAGAGGGTACCCGCACCGCTCTATGGTGATACCATGCGTATTTGCGAAGCATTCCCTGGTGTGCATCATGTGGAACTGAATGGGGAGGATTGGCCTTACCTTTTCGGTCCTCCGCCGATCCAATTCGAACTTGGCTCTAATTCTCATATTCTGTATTCTATGGATCTCTGGACTGAACTGAAGAGCTTGACTTTCAATGGACTACACTCTAAATGGCTGAAGTATGGTCAGCTTATGGATTGGCTTGTCTATCGACGAGCATTAGGTCTACAGCAAGTGCATCTGAAAGTAAAAGGATCCCATCTAGATCGACTGATTGACCACTGTTCTATTCGGTTGTATGAACATTTGAAAGAGAACTGTATTTTGGAGTTGGATGGTTTTTGTTCGCCAATGAACCTCTCTAGGCCATGGAATTCTCCGTTAAGAGGGGTAAGTTCATTCCATATAACAAGCAGTGGCGACTCACCAGATTTGAATATAGCATTCACAGGGGCTAACAACGCTTCTGGACGAGATCGCCGCAGCCTTTTTAGTTGGAGACGTTGGTCATGGGCGGGCATAGTGTGGTACTAGTTCTCATTCTTGTGACACGATGACCATGACAATTTGTACCGTTTGCAATCTCTTGTCTAAAACATATGCGCTGTGCTAGCCGCCGGAAGGCGTCCACCGCACCATACTGTTCACTCGTTTGTTGTACTCTGCTGACAGATTCGTTCCCTCCGTTTTTATTTCAGACACGCCTGCACGGAGCAGAGGAGCTGTCTGTCTGTCTTGGGAAACTCAGATGGCTCATTAGCTTTGTAATAAACGACCTCAAGGCATATACCAGAAGGAACTCAGGAGATTGGTTGAATCACATACGTTTCCGAAATCCATTATATGCAGGGTACAAAGATGCTGCTACTATTTCAACACCAACTGTCCTCATGTTGTACAAAGGTAAACGTGGTGATATATTGTCCGCTTGGCATTGTACAAGTCTTGATTCCGCGAGCTCGCCCATGTGCAGGTCGGAGAGGAAGGTGTACTGCGTGCGAAACTTGTCCAGTGTGAATGCGCGGATGCGTGTGTGAACCGGGGGTCTCGGTTTCTAGAGTGGAGGCCCCCAAGCCTAGCCAAAGGAGATAAATGCACAGATAGATAAGTATATGCCCAGTGGGTTAGGCGGTTAGTTAATCAGTCAGAGATAATGTGTATGGATAATGGGAGCTCACAGGCATGGCGTCCTTGACGACGGTTCTGCGCCGGGTAATGGGTCGCTTGGAGGATATCTCTGTGGGTCTGTGGGGGTATGAGTGAGTAGGTACGGCACGGCACATGACGGAGAGGGGGTGGGTGGCATGGTTTGTGCGGTCGTTTCGGGGGCTCCTTTGGCTTTGTCAGTTGCGAGGCCGTTTGGTGGGTCTTCACGGTATGTAGTCGTCGCCGTCATCGCGTGCCTCGCTTTCAGACACGGAGGTGTCGGATTCGTTGAGTGCTTGGGCTTGGGCCAGGGACCACTGGGCTTTTCACAGCGCTCCTAGTAGGGGTAAATTCGATATGTCTGAACACAAAATGAAGTCTCACTGTTCTTGAGGGAATGCTGACAGCATCACAATCGACGTTATATCAATCAAAAATAAATAATGAATAGAAGGAACGACACTGACGACTTGTACATCTTCTCCACCTTCATCCGTCCCTCACCCAGTGTCTCATCATCCACCCATTGGGATATCCCGGGCGCATCCGCATCGGCGTCGGCGTCATCTCCTTCCTCGGAACGACTGCTTTCCCTGTTTTGCCCATCGTCGTCGTCATCGTCGTCTGAATCCGCTTGCGACGCACCACCGCCGATGACATCGCTTGATTGATTCCCATCATCATCGCCAGAGACACGACGACCGTCTGCCAGATCGCGATCCTCGTTATTTGCACTACATAACACCTTCCGTTTCTGACACTGACAAACAGTCGACAGCTTCAGTCTGGTTCGTGCGGTGGAGGTTCCTGCATGATGTGCTGAGATGCAGTGAGGATACCGGAGGGCGTGATGTGGTTGATTGTGGGACGTTTTGGCGGTGGACGGTTCGCGAGTGGGTGTCAGGCTACATACTACAAATTCGCTATATCCTACCGATAAAAACAGTTCAAAGTGTCCTGCTTTGCACGTCATCGCTTGTACGACCTAAGTCAAAAGCCACGTCTCCAATCACACAGTGAGCACTGGTCCACTCTGTGATTGAATATCAATGCTGACATCCACAGCAGTACCAATCGAATGTCATGGATGAACTCGCACAAGCTCGAGTCAAATTAACTCTACTAGAGGAAGAGGAACGAGAACTTCTCGAAGAACCGTTGGACGTCCGTGCCACAATTGCTACGCAGCGAGCCAAGATCGATGCGCTCAGTCGATCAAGCCGACGACCAAGCCCAATCAATCGCCTTCCGACCGAAATATTGGTGGACATCCTCGACCTTGAAATTCACATTCACGGTCATCCCGAGCCTCGGAAGCAGACATTGGCTAGTGTATGTCGGCGCTGGCGCGATGTCATACTACAAACTCCATACTTCTGGTCGACCATCCACGTAGCATCCGCCACCTCTTCGATAAACACCCATCTGGAAAGGAGCCGTGGAACCCTCCTTGACATTGTCATTGAATGTGCACCATCCTCTCCTTCGAAGCATCTTGCACTTATCCCAAGCCTGGACATCGCTATGGCTTGTGCACATCGCTGGCGTAGCCTGTTGATCACTGTCGGTGATAATTTCTTCAGACCTAATCCGGAAGAAGCTGGT
>JAYMGJ010000617.1:0-30843 GCA_037178675.1 Scleroderma bovista
CAGAAAATCATCCTGCGCCTGAAGAAGCCCTCTGACTGTGTGTCTGTTGGACTGGAAGATGATGAGAGTGAGTTTGTATCACATCCGAGTGAGTATAGTGAGTTTCATCGCGCATATATGCACCCTCATTGAGCCTGGGTCCAGAAATCTTGATGCAAAATTACGATGCGAGTGTCATGGTTTCCGAGTCACGGTAAGCTGCATTCTAGCTATGTTTCACAACTAATATTTGTAGATCCAATGGCCTGACTCAGCCATATGAAAGCGAATCAGAGGAATCCTCCGATGACGGAGACGACGAGATGTCTTCCAGCAAAAAAACCTCCCCAATCCCTGTCACTGCAACTCCAGTCGATCTTGCTGGCCTTCCAAAGGTTCCGCCTGTTCCTGTCAAGCGCAGGTTTTTCGACGAATCTTGGCCTCCCCATCAACCAGTGCGACCAGCTGCGTATCACAAGATCTCCGCAAAGAGTTCAATCGCCTCTTATAATGGATTCATGACATTTCCAGCAGTGCTGAAGGCTGTAACTGACAACACTGGTAGTGGCCTGGTTGAGGAGGTTGGTACTGGAGAAGCCACAAAGAAAAACTAGAGGTTTTCACATACAGGTATCCGGTTTGTGTTTCATAAACTTTCTGTTTCTGCATGTACCTCCATTGTTTCGAAGCAAGTGGCTGTATTGACTGTAATAATGATAATAAATGTCCTAGTCGTCCTCATTCTCTAAACCAAAGCGTGCAATATCCATGCCTGTCTTCTCAGCTAAGAAATACCTATCTTCTGCTACTCCATCCATGACAGGGCAATGTGGAATCATAGCGACAACTGATCAAATGTCTGTGATCTTGATGATCTGCAAACTCTCCTCACCAAGCTTTGTTCAGGATGCCAAGACACCATACAACTGCTCGAGTAAGTGAGGGTGGGGGTTAGAATATAGTGTGACAAGAGCAATGTCAATGAACTGCAGGCGATCTTGGGCATTCCTTTCTTCATCTGGATCAAGCCAGCCATCTACTAAGTCCCTAGCGAGCCTTGTAAAGTAGTGTACTTCTGCGATCCGGTCTCCACCATTAAAAGTGATCTGGATTATGTCACAAAACAATGTCAAAATCAGTTTCAAGATTGACATACCTTGACATTGCGAGCCATGCAGACGTCTTCAGGTGCATGCTGCAACTCTTGGTATTCAGATTGGGCAATCTGGCCATTGGGCAGGCGAAGACATGCCCAACAGCATATTTTGGGCGTGCATGGCAGTCCCAGATAATCTGCAATGACCCTTGCTTTGTCTCCATGAACCATAGTGATGTGCTTGTTGTGTTTGGCAAGAAGAGTGTAACCGTTTCCAAGGTCAGCAGATGCGCGTGGGTTCATGTTCTCGGGGGGATCAAACCCTGGGATCATGGCTTTGAGAGCGTTAACTTGACAATGACGAATGCCTTGCTGCGCAAGGTTGGAAAAAGGGTCTGAAGGCTGTCTGATCTCTTGGCCAAGATTGCCGATTGTCCTCTCCATTGTCCACTGTGAAGAGCAAGTTGGTGAGCCGACACGTGCAGCTTCTGAAGCGAGATGGCAGGTTAAGTGAACACAAGGACGGATGAATGGAATGCGGTCAACACGGCGCTGATAGAAGATCATCTCAAACTCAGGTTCCCACTCTGCAATGAGCTGACAAGCGCACTGAAGCTGAATGGGGGTGATGCTGTATTGTGCCATGATTCGAAGGCCAGCGACAAATTTGCAGAAATTTCTCCAAAAGCGCTTGGGGAGGATTCCATACAGTAGGGCTGGGCATAGAGAGTATATCCAGGTAATGTATTCGGTCGCCTTGTACCATGAGTTAGCGTGGAGACTGGGATCACGGGGAGCTACATCAAACGAGCCAGGTAGATACATCTTGCAGGCAGCAAGAGCACGACCATGGGCTTCCCAGGTCGTGACATCCCACGCGCTGTGTCGGCGATTTAAGAAGGTTCAAGAGGCGTTGGATATATACATGTGAGTCGCTCGGCCCGATATCATAGACATTGATGTCAGGGTGGTCACATCCACGTACGTTGTAGTCATTGGGCTTGAGGAGGACTGGATAGTATTGAGGTGCACCAGGCTTACAACGTCCATTCAAGGGACAGAGCATCCAGCAACCGTTCTTTCCCTGATGTCCGACGAAATTGCTTAAGGTCAGCACCCCAGGGCCATCATGTTGGTATTGAGTGTTTGTGCACTCTTGTTGTACTTATGGATGCCTTTTTACTGATTACTTCAGCTCCTTCCTTTCATGGATCATCACATGATTTGTGGCTTATGTTTTCCTGTGTTTCTCTTTGTTTGCTTTGTTTGTATAGTTGAAATTTTCATGCCCAGAGTCCTTTCTTTTCAGTCTCTGACACTGGGCACTAGAGTGCTCATTTGTGGTTTATCTTAACAGAAAATTGTCATAGTCTGGCTCTAAACAGAAGTTATTATCGTGACCATGTTGCCGTGCTCCATTTGTAGGTGAAATAGTATCTCAAATGTACCTTGATTGCCTGCAAACTCATCTTCGTGTGCATTATCTCTGTGACCATCAATGTCGTCTCCCTCAGAATGTGGGGATGAGTGGGCTCCTCCTCGCACTCCCTCTGAAAAATCCTCCTGCAAGTCCGGACGTACCTAGATAGCTCCTGCAACTAGAATTAGCGATGGTAATCAAATGTACTTACCAGTGAAGATTCCTGGGATGTGCGTGGATGTTTGAAAAGGCCAGCTGCACTGGAAACTTCATCTCCTGATCGTTTGTGAGTCGAGCTGCCAGAAGCCCCAGCACTGGACCTGAGGAACACGTGAAAAGCATCAGTTCGCCCGGCTAACTGGATCGACTCAAGTTCGTCCTCTGCAGCCTCACGAAAATGGCAGTTCCAGGTGTTTTTAGAGTGTAGTAGGCGTCGTTTCCCCTTGCAGATCTTGCGGCAGACGCACCACAGTTGGTCGGTTGGCGGCATGGCTGTATTGAGAGAAAGGTGGTAGAACCACTGCAAGACTCACCAGCAGGATAATCACATTGTTTCATTGCATGGAACGAAATGGTTGGATGCACAGAACGATCATACGAAGTTGCACATCAAATCGATTCAATCATTGATGTGATGATTATGCGCTGGTAGGCGCGTCATAGTCACATAGCTACGCATACATGTACATACAAAAAGTATGCAGGTCATATGACTACATGACTACGCATATGTCCATTTCTCACTGGGCATAAGGTCTCATTTGGCCTGGAGATCCACATGGGAATCATCAGGGCGCTTTTCAGCACCACTGACAATGGTCCAAAGGCCTTTGGTATACAGGAAAGCCTTCATTTCCCCCTTCCAGGTCGAGTAGTTGGAGGAGGAGAGTTTCTCGAAGGTAGGAGTCGCAGAACTGGTAGAGTCGTCGGCCATGAGGACAGGTAGGGCTGAGGATGCGATGGAAGGACTGGAGAGCGAGTTCTGGGTGTGGGACAAAGAGAGACAGAGTGGAAATCGATGTAGCAGGAGTAAAAAGTCGCGCAAGAGCAGGAGGGTGGTCTAAAGAGTAGTCCTAAAGTTCCTGGAGCGCAGGGCTCATAACCTGTTAAAATAAACCACAAAGGAGCACACTAGTGCCCAGTGTCAGAGACTGAAGAGAAGAGACTCTGGGCACAAAAATTTCAACTATATAAACAAAGCAAACAAAGAGAAACAAAGGAAAACACAAGCCACAAATCATGTGATGATCCATGAAAGGAGGGAGCTGAAGTAATCACTAAAAAGGTGTCCATAAGAACAACAAGAGTGCACAAACACTCAATACCAACACTCCCCCCTGATTGTGCATCTCTGCAAATCATCAACTCCCCCCAGATCCACCAAGTCCCAGCATCTGACAAAACTCCCTCACCTTGGGTGTAGTCAATGGTTTGGTGAGCAGATCAGCAGCCTGTTGAGTGGTAGGGACAAAGGAAGGTGTGATAGCCTGTTCCTGGACCACATCTCGAAGCCAGTAGTAGCAAAGATCCGGTTGCTTCATCCTGCCATGGTGTTCTGGGTTCTTGGCCACAGAAATCGCAGATTGGTTGTCAATGAGCAGAGAGGAGGCACCAGGAAGGGGAATACCAAGCTCATTCATCAGATTGCGCATGCATTTGATCTCCTTGCCAGCTTGGACAGCTGCCATGTACTCAGCTTCAGTAGTAGAGAGAGCAACAATGTTTTGCAGCTTGGAAGACCAGAAAACCACACCAGTACCCATCTTGACCACATATCTACCAGTAGATCGAGCAGTGTCCTTGTGTCATATCTATACTTCTCCAGTCGCAACTCTGGTCTAACCTGTTAAAAGTAATGTGACCAGACAGGGAATTGAACCCTAGACCTCCTAGGTCTATACCAGGTGGTCTAACCACTGAGCTATATGGTCAAGGGTACATGGCTTACTTCGGGGGGTTTAACCCAAGTACTAGCTTGAGAACTAGTGAGGTGAGGTGCTGAGATTACACCACTCAACATAACCATGGCCCGCCTGACCTCTCCTTAGGCATAGATGCAACTCCGGATCTAGTCCGGCCATCTCCAGCCCTATAGCTGCACTCCAGCTCAACTCCGGTCACTACGTCCATCTCCGCCTCAGGACTAACCCCTGTCTTCCTACAGACAGATCCACGGTCTAACTCCTCCATGTCAGACCTGTACCTACCACTAGTCGCTACTCCGGTTTCAGTCCGGCCACTCCCTTAGCCTTGTCTGCGATGTAGCCCAACTCCGGCTGGTACATCCAACTCCGGCTCAGTTCTGCTCCTGCTCCTGCTCTGCTTCCTCTGTCCAGTCCACCAAATTCTTAGGACATTTCCATGTCCAACTCCGGACCTTCCTCCGGCTACTCCGCCCTTCCTCCACTCGCACACTCCCTCCGCTTGTACACTCCCTCTGCTCGTACACTCCCTCTGCTCGTACACTCCCTCTGCTCGTACACTCCCTCTGCTCGTACACTCCCTCTGCTCGTACACTCCCTCTGCTCGTACACTCCCTCCGCTCTTGCACTTCCTCCGGTTGTGCACTTCCTCTGGTCATGCACTTCCTCCAGTCCTGGACATCGCTCCGGACATAACATTAGTTAAGTCCTGTTCAAATAATCCACAAAAGAGCACTCTAGTGCCCAGTGTCAGAGACTGAATTGAGAGGATAGCTACAGGATACAGACCTAGTGCCCAGTGTCAGAGACTGAAGAGAAGAGACTCTGGGCATGAAAATTTCAACTATACAAACAAAGCAAACACAGAAAAACAATGTAACACAAAAGCCACAAATCACCTGATCAACCTGGAAAGGAAACAGCTGCAGTAATCACAGGAAATGCGCAACAACAACACCACAAGAGTGCACAAACACTCAATATCAACACTCCCCCCTGATTGTGCATCTCTGCAAATCATCAACTCCCCCCAGATCCACCAAGTCCCAGCATCTGACAGAACCCCCTCACCTTGGGTGTAGTCAACGGTTTGGTGAGCAGATCAGCAGCCTGTTGAGTGGTAGGGACAAAGGAAGGTGTGATGGCCTGTTCCTGGACCGCATCTCGAAGCCAGTAGTAGCAAAGGTCCAGCTGCTTCATCCTGCCATGGTGTTCTGGGTTCTTAGCCACAGAAATCGCAGATTGGTTGTCAATGAGTAGAGAGGAGGCGCCAGGAAGGGGAATACCAAGCTCATGCATCAGATTGCACATCCATTTGATCTCCTTGCCTGCCTGGACAGCTGCCATATACTCAGCTTCAGTAGTAGAGAGAGCAACGACGTTTTGCAGCTTAGAAGACCAGGAAACTGCACTAGTACCCATCTTGACCACATATCCACCAGTAGAGCGACCAGTATCCTTGCATCCACCATGGTCTGCATCAGAGAAGGTGATAAAGGTCTCAGGTTGCGAGGGATCAGGGGAGTAGGTGATAGAGTGATCAAGGGTACCCTTAATATAACGCAGGAGGTGTTTGACAGCGAGCCAGTGGGTCCAGCCAGGATTGGAGTTGAATCTAGCCAATACTCCAACAGTGTAGGCGATATCTGGACGAGTAGTGGTAGCAAGGTACATCAGAGCACCAACAGCAGAGAGATAAGGAGTCTGACGCATAGTTGCAGCTTCCTGAGCATCCTGGGGGCTCTGAGTGCGAGAGAGGCAAAGGCCAGGTTCCATGGGAGTAGAGATGGGCTTACAGTCAGCCATACCAAACCTATCAAGGACATCGAGGCAATACTGCCTTTGGGAGAGTGAGATAGAGTGCTTGAAACGATCCCTATCGATTTTGATGCCTAGCAGCTGAGTGGTAGGCCCCAAATCACGGATTTTGAAGTGCTGGGTGAGTTGGGCGATGAAAGACTGGATGGCAGGTTCAGATTTTGAGGCTAGGGTCATATCATCGACAAAGACAGGGAGAATGATAGTTACACCATCCTTGGAGTAGATATAGATGCTGGCATCGGAGTAGGTCTGCCTGAAGTCAAGAGACTCAAGCACAGAGCGCATCTTCTTGTTCCAGCGGTTTCCGCCCTGTTTGCTGCCATAGATAGCCTTCTGAAGCAGACACACCTTTGCTTTTGGATCTCCCTCCACAAAGCCTTCAGGTTGCGCCATATAGACCTCACAGTCCATTTCCCCATTGAGGTAGGCATGAGAGACGTCAAGGGAGTGCAGGTGGAGGTCCTGGAGTGCAGCAAGCACAAGAATAACCCGGATGGACGAAAGGCGAACAGTAGGAGCGAAGACTTCAAGGTAATCGAATCCAGGATGCTGGTTGTAGCCCTTGGCCACCAATCGAGCCTTGTAGCGATCTACAGAGCCATCTGCGTTGCGCTTCACCTTAAATACCCACTTTGAACCGATGACCTTACTCCCAGCAGGCCTAGGAACAAGGGTCCAAGTACCATTTGACTGGTGAGCAGCCAGCTCCTCCAAAGCAGCCTGTCTCCACTTTTCCACATCAGGGCGAGTCAGAGCCTCTGCAAATGTGAGTGGCTCATCAGGGAGAGATGCAGACATAGCCAACTCGTCATCACTGTCCTCCATCTCATCAGGTTCATCAAGCTGCGTAGGGGAGAGCTTCCACCACTCTCTAGGTTTCTGTCTGTTGCGCATAGGCAGTCTGGCACCGATTCCGACGGGACTAGGAGGTCTGGGATGTGGTTGTGGGGATGGAGTGCGCACAGGAGGGGCAGGAACTTCATCTGGAACAGCAGGAGGTTCTGGATTAGCAGGTAAAGGTATAGGCTCCCCCCCATGATCCAGTACCTCATTGCATTCACTCTCAGAGTCCAGAGTCGCACCAGGGTTGTAGTATTCAACTGGGGGCGAAGGTGGGACAACAGCAGGAGCAGTAGGGGGAGGCTGGGATGGTAAGGGTGATCTTTTGGACATAGGGAAGTACCTTTCGTCGAAATCAGCCCTTTCAGAGATTAGAGTACGCTTGGAGGTAGGATTATAGAACTTCCAGCCTTTGTAACCCTCAGGATAGCCTAGAAAGACGCATTTCTCCATGTGGGACTCCAGAGGGCGCCTCTTGTCCTTCTGCACATGCACATAGGCAGTACATCCCAAAACTCGAAGGTGGGAGACATCAGGGCCACAGTTCATAGGGAGTAGCATCCTTGATGGCCTCAGTAGGACACCTGTTCCAGACATGGACTAGGGAGGCAAGACAGTTGCCCCAGAAACCTTTGGCAAGGCCAGACTCGTCCAACATCGCAGTAATCCGCTCGGATAGGACCCTATTAGCACGCTCTGCAACTCCATTCTGCTGGGGTCGATTCCTGACAGTATGCTGGCGAAGAATGCCACATTGGGTCATGAAATCGATGAAAGCGTTGCTCATATACTCCCCTCCCTTGTCATCGCGCAGGATCTTGATCTTTCGCTCGCTCTGGTTCTCAGCAAAGGCCTTGAACGTCTTAAAGGCCTCAAAAGCTTGTGACTTGGCCTTCAGAGGGATAACAAAGCGAAATCGCGAGTAGTCGTTGATGAAAGTGATCCAGTATCGATACCCAGACATGGAGAGGTGGCCTACATCGTGGACATCGCTATGGACGAGTTCCAGAGGTCTGGAGGCGCGCCATGAAGAGCCAGGGAAGGGATTGGCATGCATCTTACCAGCCAGGCATGGTTCACAGATAGGATCTGGGGCAGTCTTTGAGTCTATGGCCATCCCAGTGACCAGATTGTGACGCAGCAAGGTCTTCACATCGGCCAGGTGGTGGTGAGCTAGTCTCCTATGCCACAAGTCAAGATCTAGAGGAGTAGTGGTGGCTGCAGATGCAAATTCGACCAGAGGGGCGGTTTCTCCATCCAGAAAAGCGCAGTTGCTTGTCCCTATGTTTGCAACGAAGAGAACAGGGCCAGGGTGACGTCTGAAGGCCATCTGCGTCGCATCAATGCTTACAAGGAAGCCCTTACTTTGACACAAGTATAGCACAGAGAGTAAATTATTCCTGAGGTCAGGGACATGCAGGACGTTGGTAAACTCGACGGGACGCTGCTTCCTTCCTCCAATAACCGGTACAAACACCACAGACCCCACCCCAGCAGAATAGACCACTTTATTGTCTGCCAACTTCACTGGAACACATTTGGAGGTATAGTTGCGCATCCAGTGGCGATGGGGGGTCATATGAGCAGTGGCCCCAGTGTCTGCATTCCAATAGACGTCAGCATCAAGTTGGAGGAGGGGTCGAAGGAACGAAGACTTGCATTTCCAGCGAACTCCATGGCCTGGGAAGCGGACTGGGAGCCAGAGGATGCATCTGCAGGGGTCTGAGAGGAGCTGGACGCGTCAGAGGCTTGATTTGCGGCATTACCACCCTTCTTAGTGCGCTTGGACTTCTGGGATAAGTAGTTGGCCTTGGCCTTGACAAGATTCTGGCACTTGTGGACACAGTGGTTCGAGTACTCGCAGAAAGTGCAGGACACAGAAGGGGGACACTTGCAGGTGCTGCCAGAGGCGAACAGTACTGCCTCAGACCCAGTGGTAGCCTCAGGGCGACGCTTGCGCTGTAACTCCTCCGCTAGGAAAGCCTCCTTGAGCCTGTCTTTCTCCAAAGACTGGAAGAGAAGTAGAGAAGAAGCAAAGTGGGAGTAGTCATTGCCCAGGGATCGCACCATGGCCATACAAATAAGCTCATTATCGAGGTCCTTGATGGTATAAGGGGTGGAGGCGTCCTTGGGGCGGAGCTGCTGGATCTTGGACATAGAGTCCTCAATCCTGGCGATGAGAGAGGTCAGGGACTCGTCCTCCTTCTTCCTAATCGAGAAAAAGTCGTCCCAGGCATTGAAATGAGCTCCTGGACGCTGTTGGAGGTGGATAGACTCCAGGGTCGACCAGATCTGGGCAGGGTGGTCTTGGACAGCCTCTATATGTGTCCTCTGTTCAGCAGAGAGGGAGAGATACGGCTGACCTGCAGCCTTGTCCGCTCTAAGGTCCCATTTAGCCTGTAGGTCGGAGTGGGAGTCATCAGGGCGCTTCTCAGCACCACTAACAATGGTCCAGAGGCCCTTGGTGCGCAGGAAGGCCTTCATCTCCCCCTTCCAGGTGGAGTAGTTGGAAGAGGCGAGTTTTTCGAAGGAAGGAGTGGAAGAGCTGGTGGAATCGTCGGCCATGGGGATGGGAATGTGATGGGGGCAGCAAAGGAGGGCTGGGGAGCGAGTTTTGAGGCTGGGGCAGAGAGGCAAAGAGTGGAAATCGATGTAGTAGGCGAAAAAAGTTGCGCAGCAGCAGGAGGGTGGTCTAAAGCATAGTCCTAAAGTTCCTGGAGCGCAGGGCTCATAACCTGTTCAAATAATCCACAAAAGAGCACTCTAGTGCCCAGTGTCAGAGACTGAATTGAGAGGATAGCTACAGGATACAGACCTAGTGCCCAGTGTCAGAGACTGAAGAGAAGAGACTCTGGGCACGAAAATTTCAACTATACAAACAAAGCAAACACAGAAAAACAATGTAACACAAATGCCACAAATCACCTGATCAACCTGGAAAGGAAACAGCTGAAGTAATCACAGGAAATGCACAACAACAACACCACAAGAGTGCACAAACACTCAATATCAACAAGTCCACCTCTGACCCTTACCTGTCCTCTTCCGACCTAGTTCCCTTGTCCCTGCTTTTCCTCCGTCGTCCCTGTAACTCTAGTTCCCCGTGTCTGCTTCCGCTCCGGTTTATTTTCCTGTCCCTGGTTTATTTTCCTGTCTGCTTCTCCTCCATCCCTTGTCCCGACTAGGGTGTTTACTTGTCACCGTATATACTCACCTCTAGTCCCTTTACTATATAAACTACCGTACTCCGGCCTAGTAGATCCTTAGATCAAATGTCGACTAAGATACTCCCCACTCTGTACTACCCATTATGCTCTCCTAATCCATCTGTTCATCTGAACTCCTGCCAACTCCGGCCTCCGTCCTATCTCGTCCCCTTGGTCCTATGTTCGGACCGATCCTAGCAAGTCTCCTACTTGCACGAGGGCAAAAGCCACCTCTGTCCCAGACTTGACGCTAGACCTCTCAGGACTTATCCCACCTCTGGGATGTCCTTCGCTCCGGACAAGCTGCGCTCAACTCCGGACCACTTTCCCGCGGTGCAGACTTACTCCGCAAAAACCCGGACTTACTCCCTGTGCTTCTCTAGTGCCCGGACTTCGTTCATTTGACCCGGACTTGACTCTCCGCACTAACTAGCACCTACTAGTGTCTGGACTTACCTCCTCATTAGTTCCCTGCACCTCTGGACCTCCTAGTAAGATCATTGAGGAAAACTGGTCTTGACACCTTGCATCCACCATGGTCTGCATCAGAGAAGGTGATAAAGGTCTCAGGTTGCGATGGATCAGGGGAATAGGTGATAGAGTAGTCAAGGGTAGCCTTAATATAGCACAGCAGGTGTTTGACAGCGAGCCAGTGGGTCCAGCCAGGATTGGAGTTGAATCTGGCCAATACTCCGACAGAATATGTGATATCTGGACGAGTAGTGGTAGCAAGATACATCAGAGCACCAACAGCAGAGAGATAGGGAGTCTGACGCATAGTTTTGGCTTTCTGAGCATTCTGGGGGCTCTGAGTGCAAGAGAGGCGAAGTCGATTACAGTCAGCCATACCAAACCTGTCAAGGGCATCAAGGCAATACTGCCTTTGGCAGAGTGAGATAGAGCGCTTGGCACGATCCCTGTCGATTTTGATGCCTAGAAGCTGAGTGGTAGGCCCCAGATCGCGGATTTTGAAGTGCTGGCTGAGGTGGGCGATGAAAGACTGGATGGCAGGTTCAGATTGCGAGGCTAGGGTCATATCATCGACAAAGACAGGCAGAATGATAGTTACACCATCCTTGGAGTAGATATAGATGCTGGCATTGGAGTAGGTCTGTCTGAAGTCAAGGGACTCGAGTTCATACGATCCAGAAGTCCGGAGTAGAACAGGCGGCGAAGCGTGCCATCTCTGTAGTCCTGGACCTGGGAGGCGAGTCGGTTGAAGTCCACAATATACCACGTAATGCGGTGTGCGTCCTTCATCCGGAGGTGTTTGAGCTGGTGCTCGGCATCGGCGATGGGATCGTGAGGTCCGAATGTACTTTGTAGTTCGGCAACGAAATGGACCCAGCTATCCATCCAGCACGGATGGTCAGCCAGATCGCCGGAGTTCAGGAGATCTGGTTCGAACCATTCCAGGGTCATACCTTTTAAGTAGGACTGGGCGAAGGTCACCTTTGCCCTGTCCTGGCAGAAAGCCTTGGCATGGTCCTGAAAACAGAGCTCACACTGGACCAAGAAGGTCCGGAGCTTTTTGGGATCTGTGCCATCGAAGGTGTCTGGTTCGCAGACCTTGGCATGGGAGGAGGAGGGCTCGTTAGTCCGGCGGGAAGAGCAGGAGAGGCAGTTGACAGCGATGGCAAGGTTGTGGAAGACCGCTAGACTTGGGTCCAAGTCCTCCGTGGTGTCAAGGAAATCCTCGTCATCATTGCCATCTCCAGGGTCGTCCGGATCATCTCCGGGAACGTCCTCAGGGCCGAACCATTGGTAATGGGCAGTGTTGGGGTGTTCCGGAGTAGAGTCGCGATGGTAGGGGAAGTTGTCACCGGCAACGGATCCACGGCGACCAGGGTCTACAGAACCATAAAGGCTCTGAGACACAGCGTTGCGACGCGGAGTCATCGACACTACTGGGCTTCGAGCTGTGAAGCTCCGGAATTAGCTTACAGAAGCTGGAGGTTGCCTGCAGTTAGACAGGGCTTGTTGGGCAGCAGAGATGTGGAGGTCGTCTACTGCACCTGCTTCCTCAGCAAGTGCTGCAGCGGTACAAGCACGAGAGTGCATAGTCATTGTCATAAGGAAGAGGAGCTAGTAGAGCATACAAGTTCCAGATAGTGAACCCACACAAGTGTGAGTCTGAAATACTGTCAAGTCTGGGTCTACTCCGGTAAGAGGTCCGGTCAAGTCCGGATGGAAACGGACGAAGGAGAAGGACAGAGGCTGGACAAGGAGTTAGTCCGGCCGGAGTTGAGACCGATTGGATTCAACAACAAGGGGATTGAGCGTTGATCCCTTGCGTAGGTTCCGGTCAAGAGGAGATGGAGACAAGCAGGAACAGGAGTAGTGACTATAGTTGATTTCAGACTGAGGAGTACAGGACGGAGTACAGGGTACTTATACTAAGAAGAACTAGGGTCGAGTATTTACGGTGACAAGTAAACAGCTCAAAGGGTGGACAAGGAACAACCGGAGTTGAGACTAGGTCAGGTCCAATGAAAATAAGTAAGGTCCGGAGAAAATACTACAAGGTAGAAGATATAAACGGGACATGGAGAACTCATGGTACAACAGGGTGGACAGGGAAGTGTGGTAATGACTGGATTGAGGCTAATGCAAAGGGTCACACTTAGCAGAAGGATATGTGCGCGTCCGGGGCCGGAGTTATGCGCAGAGGTCTGGAGTTGAGCTGTAGTACTGCGACGCAACCAGAGAAACCGGATAAGAGTCCAGAGTTGGACATGGTCTTGACACTTAGTTGCCAAAGGCTTCTCCCAGGTCAAGGGATTAGATTTCAACCAGGTCTTCTCACCAGTTGTGTACTTTGAAACAGTGTGCCTCATGCTTGTGCTTGCTGCATCTGAGGATTGGTATATCACTGGACTCAACATTTGGAGTGCCTACTTGTATGGCAAGCTCAATGAAGAAATCTACATGGAACAACCCAAAGGGTTTGCAGTTCCCAGGCAAGAGTGCAAAGTGCTCCACCTTTGGCATGCCCTCTATGGCCTTAAACAGGCCAGCCTAGCTTGGTGGCACACACTTGATGAATCTCTCAAAGACCTCGGGTTTGAGCACCTTAAGTCAGAAGCAGGCATCTTCTTCTACAAGAAGAAAGGCACCAACATTGTCATTGGAACTATTGATGATGCACTATTCTGCAGCCCTAATAAGGCTGTTGTTGATGCCATCAAAGTGCAATTCATGTGCAAACAGGAGTGCAGAGACCTTGGAGGAGTTCCTCTGTATGTGAATCACTTGCAAGGGTCACGCTATCCACTTGGATCAATGCACATACCTACAAAAGGTTGTCAAACACTGTGGCATGCTTAATACAAAGTCTGCAAGCACCTCACTGCCAGCTGGCTACTATGCCGCCAAAAATACAGAGACTGTTGATGCAGATCTCCACTCCCATTTCCAGATGGTTATAGGATCCCTTCTGTACCTTATGTTAGTCACTAGGCCCAACATCACCTTTATAGTAATGCACCTCTCATGCCATGCCATGAACCCATCCCAGGACCACCTGAACAAAGCATTTTATATCTGTCACTATCTAATTGGGACATCTACATACTCCCTAGTATACAATGGTCCATCCAGTGCTGGCTTAACTGCATGCACAGACTCAGATTGGGGATCAGACCCTACCTCTTGCCTCTCACAGAAAGGTTTCTACCCGAACTTGCAGATGGCTGGAGAGGTGGGTGAAGATTCATAGTCGGAGAGGGAACAATTGTCTTCCATTGAATCTTGGGTGCCCTTGGGGAGACTAGGTGAGAATGAGATTACTGTGGAAATGTGACAAGGAAGTGAGGTCAGTGTGAACAGGAAGATAAGCACTGTAACTTACATATATTAAAGGCAGCACATGATGTCTCAGGAATTCAGGCTGGGTAGCCATGGATGAAGCTAAGCTTTGAAGTTTTGTGAAATTGGACTTGTCAAGGCTCCTCCATCTGTGATCACATCATCATGATGCATCTGCAATGGTAGTTCAACATTGTTCTCATTCTTGCCATAGAAATACCTAACATGCACAAATGCAAGCACAGTTTGCAGGATGCCCCCATTGATCTTTCAAGGATGAGAATGGCTCTGAACCACCTTCAGTTATGGAGCATTTCAATGCACTGGAGGAAATCCTCAGTTGTGCCAAAAAACCAGTGTGTATTCCATATCACCAGCCTGTCGCAGAGCACTGAGTATGCCCCCTTCCTGCCTTTCAGAAGGTCAGCTTTTCAACTATGAAGGAAGATGACCTTGCAAAGCTCAGTATCATAGGGAGAAAACTACTGGCATTTTGCCCTGACAAACTCATGGTTTTGGTTCAGCAACTTGTCATGAAGGCAAGCAGGGAAATTAACTTGTTAAGGGACCAAATCCTCAAGATTTACAAGTGAATATGGATGTAAGGCTAATCATTCCACCACTGATCTTGCCTGATAATCTTCCTATACAGTACAAGTCCAGGTCATGCATGATCCTTGATGCTGTGCTTTTGACTTTGGTGGGGATCACCAGCGATGAACAATCAAAATTGGAAGCTGCTATCCTGCTGGAAATGAGGACTGCACCTGGCAACAGTGTCCAGTTGATAAACCCCACTTCTGGGTATGAGGTATGGTTATCTGAAAGTGTGGATTACACTGTCATACAGTACAAGAACAAACATGACAGGAGAGGTCGGTGTCCTGTGGTCCTAGCCCAATCTCAGAGTTCACATTTCCTCCAGAACACTTACTCGGTGTAGGCAGTGTACGACACGAGTGGGATGTCTTCAAGATCTTGGGAGGCTGCCTTTTTCTTGTCGACACAAAACACACTGGTAAATGGTGTTAGCGCTTTGCATCACACATGCCCAAAGCTGTTGGTCAAGCTTTCACAGTAGCAAATATGATGAAGTGGATATCATTACTTCCAAGGTGTGCTTTCATTGAAACATTCCCAGGCAAAAAGAAGACCTGAATATTCTGCATTCTAACACTGGAAGGCAACCAATGGATCTACTAATATGAATTGGCCACACCAGCTCAGCAGAGAAGCTCTAACAATCTCAAACAGAGCCAATGACTGTGAGATTGTGCTGCTCATTTCTGGTGCTTGCTGGGTTTTTGCCAGTACTATCAAATTATAAGGTTGGCAAAATGAATTATGTTTAAAATAATAATAATTTTTGCAATATAAGGTAGTGGCAGGGGTCTCTCCTGGAGTTTCTCCAGACAAAATAGACCTATTCTGATATGATAAATGCAACCAAATATGGATTGTGCTGGGCTTTTGCCAGCTGAAAATGAACCCTAATGGGGGCTATATGCTTTTGCCAGCTGGAAATGGACCTTAATGGGAGCTATATGGGACTTTCACCAGGTGACAATGGACCTTAACAGGTGCTATAAGGGACTTTTGCCAGCTGGAAATGAACCTTAACAAGGGCTATTGCCATGAAGGTCTGGCAAGTTGCCATAGGGGGTGGGTGAATCAGAAATTACCCCACAAAATGCAGAGATTTACAAAACAAATGTTATATCACACAACACAAAGCCTTTGTTCACTACACTTTGGAACACTTTCATTACACTTTTTGGTACACCTTTACTACACTTTTGGGACACTTTTATTACACTTTCACCACACTTTTTTGGTACACTTGTACTACACTTTCACTACACTTTTTTGGTACACTTTTATTACACTTTTTGATACACTTTCACTACACTTTTTGGTACACTTTCACTGCACTTTTGGTGCACTTTCATTACACTTTTTGATACATGTTTACTACACTTTTTGGGTACACTTTCACTACACTGTTACTACACACAAAGTACACCTAATCCACAATTCCACAACATTAGCTAATCAGTACTACCCATTTTTGGTAATCAATATGATGCCACCAATATAGATAGGGGCTATTTGCATATGTTATTTTTACCACTTCAGGTCTTACTAAAAATTGTAGCTAATGATTGGTAGAGTCCATTCATGGTCTTACATAAGCAATGAATTAAAATTTAAAAGAGTTATGATGAAAATAAAAAAGTTGCATGCAAAAAGTTTTTTGTGTAACCCCCAACTCATGTTGGTGATTCACCAGCCCTTTATGGTGATTTTCCAGCCCCCCCTGGTGATTCACCAGACCTCCATGGTGATTTGCCAGACCTTCATGGTGATTTGCCAGCCCCCCCTGGTGATTCACCAGACCTCCATGGTGATTCACCCACCCCCCATGGCAACTCACCAGACCTTCATGGCAATTCACCCCCCCCATGGCAATTCACCAGACCTTCATGGTGATGGTCCATTTTCAGCTTGTGAAAGTCCATATAGCCCTTGTTAAGGTTCATTTCCAGCTGGCAAAAGTCCCTTATAGCACCTGTTAAGTGTCACGACCGTGACACCCGATCACCCTGTACCCTGTTGTCCGATTGCGTCCACGCATTCGCCGTCCATTTATTGTATATACTCCCTTTTCCGTTTCTTTCTATCTGTATCGCCACCGATCAGTGAGCGTGTTGTCCGTTCTGTCTCTCTGTACTATTACCTAATATGTTTCCTTTCTTGTTTCCGGTTACTATACGTTCCTGTCCTGTTGCATTACTAATACGATACCTATTGGTAATCCGGTTATCACACTTACCATACTTACTCAGCACGCAGCGCGTCTGCGCTCGTTGTTCGTCAGAAATCCCGACTTCCCATACATTGCCTCATCTGTTCCACTCAGTATAAATACTTAGGTACTCGGTCTGTTGTAGTTTCAGTTCGAATATTGAATAAGATACTTCTCATCTGTTCTCCCTTCGTACTCTCTGTCTCTGCCCTTGTGCAAGCACTCAGTTGTAGACCATTTACCCTCGGACTCTCCGTCAGACCCTCGGTTGGCCTTCCTATTACTCGGGAAGTATGACTACGCTACGTAGCATCTCGGTCTTACTGCTAGACCAACCCCTGACCCCCTGACCCCTCGTAGAGATCAGATCGGTGAAGAACCGGTCTTGACATTAAGGTCCATTTTCACCTGGTGAAAGCTCATATAGCCCCCATTAAGGTCCATTTCAGCTGGCAAAAGTCCCATAGAGCCCCAATTAAGGTCCATATCTGTTCAAGCCAAAACTTGCTGGAAGTGCACAAAGTGCTGCTGAGCTGCTCAAAAAAGGTCCAGACTAGAGTCCAGTGTGAGTAACTGATGATATAGACAGTTGTAGAGAGGTATACAGCACCTAGAGTTCAGTGTGAGTAACTGAAGAGGAGAAACACTGGACTCTGCAGGGTATGTGCACTTCTGGGTAAACAAATGTAAACAACAAGTGAAGGAAACAAGTCAAGGGTGCATCTAGTGCTACAATGCAGCTATGAAGCTGAAACAAGTTGGTAGTAAGTAGGGTAGACCATGATAGTAAGTAATGGGCTCATAAGAAGAGGTGGAAATCACCAAAACTAACAATATCTAGCAGGCAAAAGCACATATAGCCCTCATTAAGGTCCATTTTCACTTGGCAAACTCCCATATGGCTCCCATTAAGGTCCATTTCTAGCTGGCAAAAGTCCATATAGCCCCATTAGGGTCTATTTTTAGCTGGCGAAAGCCCAGCACAATCCATATTTGATTGCATTTATCACATAAGAATAGGTTTATTTTGTTTGGAGAAACTCCAGGAGAGACCCCTGCCACTACCTTATATTGCAAAAAAAGATTTTTTTAAATATAATTCATTTTGCCAACCTTATAATTTGATAGTACTGGCGAAATGCCAGCAAGCTGTTAAGATAATCCACAAAGGAGCACTCTTGTGCCCAGTGTCAGAGACTTAATTAAGAGGGAAGCTACAGAATACAGTGTTAGTTTTGGTGATTTCCACCTCTTCTTATGGGTGTATTACTTACTATCATGGTCTATCCTACTTACTACCAAGTTGTTTTAGCTTCATAGCTGCATTGTAGTGCTAGATGTGCCCTTGACTTGTTTCCTTGACTTGTTGTTTACATTTGTTTACCCAGAAGCACACTTACCCTATAGAATCCAGTGTTTCTCCCCTTCAGTTACTCACACTGGACTCTAGTCTGGATCTTATTTGAGCAGCTCAGCAGCACTTTGTGCGCTTCCAGCAAGTTTTGGCTTGAGAGCACCTGGGTGAGTGTGACAACTTTCTCATCCCCAGAGTTGTGGTCTAGGCACTTGAGTAATACTGTGCCAATGCCAGCAATCAGTGTTACACCATTGGCCATTTTGGCGTAGTGCACTCGTTTCAGCTTATTATAAGAGGTGAAATTGGCCTAGGTCACTGGTAAAGTGGTGGGATGCACCTGAGTCTAGTAACCAGAAGGCACCAGATAGTTCTATATTGTTGACCATTTTTCCCATTCATCAGAACACAAACAAATATATATATTGTTAAGATAAACCACAGAGGAGCACTAGTGCCCAGTGTCAGAGACTAAATTGAGGGGATAGCTACAGGATACAGACCTAGTGCCCAGTGTCAGAGACTGAAGAGAAAAGACTCTGGGCACGAAAATTTCAACTATACAAACAAAGCAAACAAAGAGAAACAAAGGAAAACATAAGCCACTAATCATGTGATGATCCATGAAAGGAAGGAGCTGAAGTAATCACTAAAAAAGGTGTCCATAAGTACAACAAGAGTGCACAAACACTCAATACCAACATATATTACTTGAGATGTAACATGCCAAATTGTAGTTACTACTCACTATATAGTGTTGGTGTATAGTGCACATGTAAAGGGAGCATGTCAGTGTTGGTCAGCATGTGTGCAGAAGGTACTTGCCTGCAGAGGCTGGCCTCTGCACCCACTGCCATCAACATTGCATTGTAGCGGTCGAGGACCATCACATCAATTTTGTCAAACTCATCGTCAGCAAAGGGCTTGTGGGCATATGGTTCCTCATCCCTAGGGAGATGGCATCCTCCTCATACATGGTGATGCTCTCCTCAAGATGAGTGCACTTCAGCGAGGAGGGACCAGCCTCAGGCTGGTACAAGTTTGCACTGGCCATCAACTCATGGTTTGGCATTGCTGGAAGGGCACAAAGTGCTGCTGAGCTGCTTAAATAAGGTCCAGATGCACCTAGAGTCCAGTGTGAGTAACTGAAGAGTAGAAACACTGGACTCTACAGGGTATGTGTGCTTCTGGGTAAACAAATGTAAACAACAAGTGAAGGAAACAAGTCAAGGGTGCATCTAGCAGTACAATGCAGCTATGAAGCTGCAACAAGTTGGTAGTAAGTAGGGTAGACCATGATAGTAAGTAACAGGCTCATAAGCAGAGGTGGAAATCACCAAAACTAACAACTACTATTATCATGATAGTGCTGGCATGGTCTTCCTTCTGCAAAGGATCAGATCTTTGTCATCATCTTCCATCTGCTAATCTATGCCTCAGTGTGTCCACTTTGTTGGTAAGTGGTGTTATTCATAGTCATTGTGATGTAGGTGCTGATGATCTGAGCTTTGTGCTACATTCTTTGCATCTCTCTTCATGGCATCTGCATGGGAGCCTCTTTGTCAGCATCCTTATTCTTGATCATTGATGGCATTCAATTCATGCCTGCAGATAAGAGGCACTACTGATTTGCAATTGTGGTTGAGCAGAAGAGCTTCACCTCAGATGGTTGGCACAATGCACGTTGAAACACCATGATAATTCATTGGGAGCACAAATGATGGAACAGCCACAACCAGCGGATGAGCTGAAAAGAGCGCTTATTACATACTATCATAATTGTGCTGCTGGCCTCCTGCAGGGGACCATCTTTGTCAGCCTCAGTCTTCTCTTGCATCATCTTGGTCATTGTCATCTTCCCCTCAGTGCTGGTGCCTCAATATCATCCAACTTCACCCTAAGGCCTCAGTGTGTTCAGTTTGTTGGTAAGTGATGTCATTTGTAGGCATTGTGACATACTAAGTGCTGACAATCTAGCATGCTTCCTGTTTCCTTTTTGTGGAGGGACCTGTTGATGAGTCTAACTTGGAAATCTGACACACCCCCTTTATGCTTAGATTGCCCCTGAGTGTCATCACCTGCCAAAGTTGTGTTATCTCCCTGGATCTGTGACCCCCTGAAATACTCTATCTAATCCAATCAATTTTAAAATATATCTCCCTTATCCTTGAATATATCACTGACTCTTTTGATATTGAGTGTCATGTGACACTTTGAAGAAGGTTTTACACTCTCCATTTTCCCTGAAATCTGTGGGGGTGAGTGTTAAAATTTTTGCTGCCCTATAGGGAGGGCGGAGCAATCCTCCAGTAGTGTGTTCGAGCATGATTGGAACCAAGGTAGCCTTGTAGTAGGTGATATGGAATATATAAGAAGCTGACTTCAGGACTCAGAGGTGGAACAACCTCACAGTGAAACATGTCTGCTTCACCAGATTCTGAATTGCTACCACCTCCCTATGCTCCCATCATGTTTTCCCCAATCCCATTGGCGACTCAGCGTGCTGACCCTGCCAATGACCCATATGACTTTGTTCCATGACTGCAGCACATCCATTTTGAGGCTGATTGCAATGGTTGCATCCTCAGCTTCTCCAATGCAACTAACACTCTCGAAATCTATCTGGCACTGGTAAGTATTTTATATTGCTAACACTTCTAGTAATGATGTCATGCTCATTGACATCAAACATATAGGCCAATTTTAGCAGGCAAAAATCAACACATCCCACCTGGTGTGTTGCATGACCACTGCCAATATCTGCTGCTCTGCACATCCGTGTGCAGTGCACCATTTGACCTATCTGCATGGTTTCCCAAGCTGTTTGGCTCCTCTGGGGCCATTCTTGCTGCCTCAGTAGGTAAGTCTGGTGGTTTCAGCTTCATTGAGGTATACTGACAACTTCTGTTTCATTTGCAATTGTTATCATGTTTGTCTGAATGCTTGGCATGTCTGTGTGCCTGCTTGATGCATCCATGTAGCTCCCAATGCCATTTGTTATGTCTACAGTGTGTTTGGTGCCTCCAACTCCCAGGTACATTTTTGCACCCTTACTGTCACTCATACCAGGCATTTCAGCGCTGTTCAACTGCACACACAACAACAACAACAACAACAACAACAATCATCATGAATGGTGGTAACATCAACTGTCACCACCCTCACCACCTCAACCACCTCAACCACCACCACTTCCACCACTACATTGCCCACGAGTAAGCCCCCCAGCATGCACACATGCACGCATGACAACAACAGCCACACCCACTGACTGCAGCATGCACGCATGCATGTCAATGGATCACCAACACCCCAACAACAGCATCATTCAACAGCCGTTTGGCTGTACACCAGCCACACAGTAGTTGAACAATGCTGCTGCTCTGCCTCTGGCCCTGTGCCCAAGGTAAGTCAGTACATTGATGGACACTGACCACCACCACACACCTGCAATGACAACAATGCATGCAGATGTGTGATGACAAGGACACCACCCACCTGCAGCATGCCCACCTCTCTCTCTTGTTTTACATTCTAAAAGTGCCAGGGTCCACACTACTGCTCCCCATTTAGCTAGGATCATTGCTTCTGTGCACTTCTTGCACACTTTCCCTTATTTAGCCTTTTCATCACATACCTACACTCATTTCACTATAGGCCTTGTCCACACAAAAATAACAAGCTTTTTTTGCTCCCATCTGAATTTTAGTGTGTGTTCAGCTGTGTTTCTTGTGTCCTTCTGTTTCTCTTGTGTCCTGCCACTCTCTCCTTGCATTCTGACGACCTCTAATGACCCCTGCTCTTGTGCTCTAGTGATTTCCTGTGGTTCCTGCTACTTCCGCTCTTCCTTGTGCATGTCTACACATTCCAGGCAACTCCAGACTCCCTAGTTGCACATCCCCTGCACATTTGGCTGTGCTTCTCACTCCCTGTCCTCTCCCTCAACTCCCAGACTCTTTGAGTGCACTCCTGCACTCCAGTTCTCTTAGCTCTCCTAGTCCAGCCAGACCAAGTCTCCTTGGGCAAACACCTATTTTCGTGCTTTCAAGGGACTTACCCCCTACAGTGCAACTCACCAGGATACCTGCTTTACAAGGGTGCAATCAATTGTGGCCTCTCAAAATTGGCAAGTATTACAGTAAGTTCAATGAGAAGCCTGCCTATATCATTGCTCTTGGTACATTCATTTTTTCTGTATAAATTAACTTCTGCTTATACAATATCTGCTAGTCCTACACCCATACTACAAACTTGCATATATCAAGATGGCATGGGGGTGTGGAAGAACAGAGAAGAGAAGAGGTGGGGAACCCACATGCCAAGAACTGGTATGACAAAGCCCTCAAGGTTGTTGAAGATACAATGTAAAAATACTGTAATGCAAATTCAATTGACACTGTTGAGAAAGTAGGTGCTTAGTCATCACTAGCACATGACTTCTCTCTAGAGTCTTGACATGTGATGTGTCTGTACTCGTTATCTTCCATGTGATCCTTAGAGTCACATGACCAGTTAACAGAGTACCGACTAACCAGAGTCATATTGCTTATTTATGACATCATCATGATAAGATGAGATAATGTTCCTTCTGAAATGTTCTTATGAGTCATTCTAGACCATTTCCTTATCTCTTATCTTACTTATGACTAACTGTGGACTTCTACAAGTTTTTACGAGCTTCCACAGGACTACTATGTTAGGAAGGTACTTATCTACCTGTCCGTTTATGGACTATCAGAGACTTCTTACTTTACATGGTCTGTGTGCAGTTCAGACGTATAAATACCCTACAGTACTTGGTAGCAGAGTAGAGTTTTTCCCTTTACAATTACTCTCTGTTCTATCCAAGAACTCTTTCAAACCACCTTCAGTTTCCCCTTCAAGTTCGAACCACTAACAAGTGTGAGTTATAACTTCATTGTCATACTTGTTAGGCCTGCTGTGCTTGTCCACAGTCTATCTGTGGGCAGTACCTCCCATTAGACACTCCTGCTGGCATGTCAATGAACACATCTGCTACCCTCAAGCATGACAACGACACCCTTGAATCTGGCTCATCAGAACTTGTCATTACAAACTAGTAATACTTGCATGTCTACTGTATCTCTTGAATGCATCAGTCCAATTGGAAAACTGGTTGTCACTGGTTTTCCATCAGTCTTTTTACATGGTGAAAAATCACATGGACCAGCAACCAGGTAGCTACCAGATGTCAAGTCCAGGTCTACTCCAGTAGGGGTCCAGTCAAGTCCAGATGGAAATGGAAGGGAGTTGGAGATGAATAGGGGATAGGAGTAGTAACTTATGTTGATTTCAGACTAAGGTATACAGGATAAACTACAGGGTACTTATACTAAGTAGAAACTAGGGTTGAGTATATACAGTGACAAGTAAACAACCTAATAGTGAACAAGGTATAACCATAGAAGAGACTAGGTTAGGTCCAATGAAAATAAAGTCAGGTCCAGGTAAAATAAACTAGGTCCAGTGAAAATGATGCAAGCTTTACATAGGATATATTGAGCACATGGAGAAGTCACAACAAGGCAGGGTTGACAGGGAAGTGTGGTAAGGACTGGATAGAGGTTAGACCAAGGGTTATACTTAAGGGAGGTGTATCTATGCAACTGTAACCAGAGTAATGACAAGTAACCAGAGTTAAGCTATAGCGCTGTGATGCAACTGGAGTAACCAGATAAGATCCAGAGTTGGACATGATTGTAACAGTATCACCCCTGGACCTTCTGGTAAGACCATTGAGGAGAACTGGTCTTGACACCTCTGCTCATACAGCCCTCACAATGAAGATGACAGAATGAGCTAAAGTGAAAGGAAAGGAAAGAGTTAGGAAAGAGAACAAGGAAAGGAAGCTGTGCACTTACTGCTTAAAGAATGGCCACACTGAGGATGAGTGTTAAGTGAAGAAATCCACCAAACACTTGAAGAAGAAAGTGTTAGTTTTGGTGATTTCCACCTCTTCTTATGACTCTATTGTTGGAGTTATAAACAGACTGTTATGGTTTGTTTACTTACTTACATAAGCATAAAGCGCACATACAGTAGAGTCTATTACCATAGTCCCTCAGTAGCTTGCCAGCATACTGAGGGTGAGTACCATCTACTAACCACCACATATTCCTTACTGATACCTTATAGTTACCTACAGGTATACACTAATATATAAGTAGCTTGCCAGCATACTGAGGTTACCTACAGCTCCTTCTCCCTTCTCTTCAGGCTAGACCTTCCCTGTGCAGACCACCACCTTTCTATATCTATTGATTACTATCATGGTCTACCCTACTTACTACCAACTTGTTTCAGCTTCATAGCTGCATTGTAGCACTAGATGTGCCCTTGACTTGTTTCTTTGCCTTGTTGTTTACATTTGTTTACCCAGAAGCACACATACCCTGTAGAGTCCAGTGTTTCTGCTCTTCAGTTACTCACACTGGACTCTAGTCTGGACCTTATCTGAGCAGCTCAGCAGCACTTTGTGCACTTTCAGCAAATTTTGGCTTGAACATAAGCTTGCATGGACTGTGAGATGTGGGCGAGGCTGTACAGACTAAGTGCTACATGTACATATTTTTTATTAGCCTTGCACAAAATGAATGAGTCTGTCAAGGCTGTATAGCCTTGCAAACAGGCAAAAAAACTGTAGTGCCTGTTGTCAGAAAAGGCTGTTTTGCTGATGTGGATTAGGAGAGCATGGAGGGTAGTACAGAGTGAGAAGTATCTTAGTTGAGATTTGATCTAAGGAAAATTCTGGGCCAATTACCCCAGATATAAAAGATGTGAAAATGTACACTTTATTACCACAAATTGTGCAATGCTCCAGTAGGCATGGTGTGTAACACCAGCTTAAGGGTTTGGATAAGTTGTGCATCTAATTACCTCAGGAACAGCTGTATATAAGTCTTATGGGGTAGTAGCAGCCTGTTGGGAGTGTGTATATGTCAGGCAAGGGTGTGTGTTGTGTGATTTTTTCAAATCTCTGCATTTTGTGGGGTAATTTCCCATGCCTTCAGTATGTTTCTATACCCAAATATGGTAAGGTTTTGAGAGTAGTGGGATGTCCAGAGCTTATATAATTAAGGCACATCACATATGTTAATCAATACTACAGTCTATTGGTAATGAACACTACACAACATATCCTAATAAACACTACACATTTATGGTAATCAACAATACAACACAATATATCCTAATATACACTATGCATTTTTGGTAATGAGTACTACAACACAAACACAACACAACACTCCCTAATGGACACTACACATTTTTGGTAATCAACACTACAACACAAACACTACACAACACTGCCTAATTGACACTACCCTTTTTAGTACACTTTTAGTACACTTTTTTGGTACACTTTTATTACCCTTTTACTACATTTTTAATATACTTTTACTACACTTTTACTACACTTTTAACACACTGTTGGTACACATTTACTGTGCTTTTAGGACACATTTTTGGTGCACATTTACTACACATTTACTAACACATTTTGGTACATTTTGACTACATTTTTACTACACATATTTGGTACACATTTACTACACATTTTGGTATGCTTTGACTACACATTTACTACAATTTTACTACAGATTTTTGGTACACTTTGACTACATGTTTACTACACTTTTTGGTACACATTTACTACACTTTTTGTACACTTTTTGTACACTTTTACTATGCATTTTTGGTACATCTTTACTACACTTTGACTACACTTTGACTACACATTTTTGATACACTTTTAATACACTTTGACTACACATTTTTGGTACACATTTACCACACATTCAATACACTTTTTGGTACACTTTTACTACACTTTTACTATGCATTTTTGGTACACATTTACTACACTTTGACTATACTTTGACTACACTTTTACTATGCATTTTTGGTACACATTTACTACACATTCAATACACTTTGATTGTCAAGTCCAGGTCTACTCTGGTAGGGGGTCTGGTCAAGTCCGGACAAAAGTGGACAAAGGAAGAGGGCAGAGGGCTGGACAAGAGATTAGTCTGGCCAGAGTTGGTGACCACTTGGATTCAACAACTAAGGATAATGAACATTGATCCCTTGTGTAGATTCCAGTCAAGAGGAGACAGAGACAGAGACAGGCAGGAACAGGAGTAGTAACTTTGGTTGATTTCAGACTGAGGAGTACAGGATAATCTACAGAGTACTTATACTAAGTAAACAGCCTAAAAGGCAGATAAGGGATAACTGGAGAAAGTACTAGGTCAGGTCTGATGAAAATAAAGTCAGGTCCAGTGAAAATGATACAAGATCGAAGATGTAACAAGTATATGGAGAACTCATGACCAAGCAGGGTTGATGGGGAAGTGTAGTAAGGACTGGATGCAGACTAGCCCAAGGGTCATAGTTAGCGGAGGTGTCAAATCCGGGTCCACTCCAGACAAAGTCTGGATGAAATCCAGTTAAGGTCTTGAATGAGGGAGGGGCAGAGATTGGCCTAGGCTGGGAATTGCTCAGGGGGCAGGATAGACCGATTGGGTACAACAACAGAAGTCAAGTGTTGACCCCTTGCATGGATTCCAGTCAAGACAAGAGAAAGCAGGGACGAGAGATACGGAATGGGTGACTTAGTTGATTTCAGACTGAAGATACAAGACCAAGTACAGGACTTTATATATGGTGATGGAAGTAACCTGAGTATATATGGTGACAAGTAAACAACCAGAAGCCGAAACAAGGGAACGAGAGTGAAAGGAATAGGCCGGTAAAATAAACAGGGACAGGAAAATAACCAGGGACAGGAAAATAACCAGGGACAGGAAAATAACCAGGGAGTCAGGCTCGAAGCAGACACGGGGAACTGGAAATATACAGGGGCGATGGAACGGGTGCAGGAACAATGTGGTAAGTGGAACTAAACTGGATTGGAGAAACGGATAGGGTCAAGTACAGACTTAACAGATACTATGTGCGCGAGCGTAGTCTGGGACCGGGGATGAAGCGCAAGGGCCAGGATCGAGCTGTATAGCTGTGATGAAGCCGGAGTAACCGGGCGAATGACCGGAACTGGACATGGTCGTGACAGGAGGCATAACTTGTTCCATCTAAGATAGTCTGCATGTCCATATTGGGGATTTGCTAGCACATATCTTGTGCTTTCTCCACACCAGGATGGATTTCTTCAGCCCAGCTTGGAGAATTGAGACAACCCTAGGCAGAGAACACCAAGGACCCTACATGCAACACTCTGAGGAGGATTAGGATGTGAGTACTAGGGCAAAGACCCAAGATGAGCTCAAATGGGGAGCCTCTGGGTGCTGGATTGCACTGTATATATACTGTAGCAACAAAACTGGGGCAACAGCAACGGGGTAGCACAAGCGTACCTTGATAGCTAGTAGCTGGTTCTTGAAGTTGAGTTGTTTATGAAGTAGCGAGTAATGAGAGAACAGTTGAACTGTATTGAACTTAGGAACTACAGGGAATCCTACAGGGTGTATATACCTGTGGTGCATGGTCTGTATGTAGATAAGTATTATTCTCGCCTATTTCACCATATTCCCATATATAGTAGGTGCAGTTTCCATAAACGTAGTTATCTGGAAACGTACCTGTAACATGCATCAGCATGTGTTATACACGTGCCTTGCATGTGATAGTTCCAGCTATCTTGTGGAGCTGGTCATGTGATCTACCGGTAATCTGATTGACACTACTCCGAATCACATGTAACTGTGATCTCTGGAAATCTCCAAGATTAGATTAAGATAAGATATAATCATACTTTCTTGTCGACATAGACTACTACACATGAGGGCTACATGAGGCTATCCATGAGGCTACATGCAGATAAAGGCTATGTAATGACATCACTGTGGAGCTAATGCTATGCGTAATGATGTCAAGGGTGGCAGCGTGTACAGCATGAGGCACTGGTCTAGACTAGGTAGATAAGATAGAGGCTGTACACTAAGATAAGATAGATGCTATCTAATCACAGATTAGATAAGATGAAAAGTTGGCCTGTAACACAACTCCCCCCTCAGGTGCAGGATTCCAGACTGCAGAACTGAGCGTCGCAAACTGTAAGGTTCTCAGGGACATGACTAAATAGTGAATTAAAGTTCGCTTGGGTCATACAAAGCTTTTGAGGAGCAGAGGGGTTCTTGCGATAGAAGTGTTCGACTATCAAAGGAGAATTCTTCAAGTTCAACGAAGGTTCCCAAGTTCTCTCATGTTCTTCATACCCTTTCCAGTGCACTAAGTACTGGAGTTGCCTTTTATAAATATGAGAAGCTACTATATAGTCCACTTCATACTCTTCGTTGCATTCTTCAGAAACATATACCAGACCAGGCCAGGAAACAGGAAGAGGACCTAAATAAGGTTTTACTCAAGAAACATTCACAACCAGGTGAATCTGAAGAGTTTTCAGGAGCTTAAGCTCAACCACATTCAGAGTTACATGGGTGACCTCATAGGGGCCAATCCACTTCTCTGTAAGCTTCTTAGAAGTGCAATTTAGCATATGAAGGTTGTCCATAGAAAGCCAAACTTGTTGGCCCACAACATAATCCGGGGCAGGATTTCTATGCTTATCCACCTGAAGCTTCATATTTTGTTTTGCCTTCTCAGAAGACTCAATAACTTTGTTAAATATGGCAGCAAAGTCTTTAGCCGCTGAGGCTACTGTCTCTACCAGCTCCACACCCATCCGAGGGGAATAGCTCCGGGTAATTCCAAATGGTGAATCAGTGGTAACTTCTGAAACCATGTTGTTCCAAACGAACTGAGCAATCTTGATCCATTTAGCCCATTCGTTTTGGCAATCGTTTACGTAGGTTTGGAGATACTGATTAATTTCACAGCTCAATCACTCCATTTGGCCATCGGTTTGAGGGTGAAATGGCGTGGACATCTTCCTTTTTATGCCTAGAAGTCTATACAACTCCCCCAGGAAGTTGCTTGCAAAGACCAATCCACAGTGAGACACAACAGAAGATGGGAGTCCATGCTGACACCAGACATGGTCTCTAAATAATTCAGCGGTTGACAGGGCGGTTTCCTCCTTTGTACAAGGCACAAACACAACCTCCTTGGAGAACCGATCTACCACGACTAATATATAATTGTAACTGAGGGACTCTGGCATCTCGGTAAAGTCCATTGTGACGTCAAGCCACGAGCCACTAGGAGTAGAGAGAGGAACAAGGCTTCCGGAAGACTTTTGATTTGATACCTTGGACTGTTGGCACTTCTGACAGTGCTTCACATAGGTCTGAATCTGTTCCTTCATTCCTTTCCAAAAATAATGCTTCCGGAGCACGTTGTACATAGCCTTTACTCCTTTATGCCCAGCAACAGGAGTGTCATGAAAATTCATGATGAGCGACTGTTGCTCTTTGTAAGTCTGACCAGTGATGTCGACCAGTTTAATAGATACCAGGTTCAACAGGACCTGGTCCTTGTTGTCTTCAGAACTAGATATGTAATGGTCTGATCGCCTACTAAGCGGATCTGCAATGTGCATCTGAGTTCCCTTTTTATAAATTAACTAGTAGTTAAAGTGCGTCATCCACATCTGCCAGCCTGCTTGGTGCTTAGATAGATTCTGTGACTTTGTAAAGTACGTTAAGTTATGATGGCTGTATATATCTCAAAAGCGTAAGGAGTGGCTTCGAGGTAATGGCACCAGGCCTCAGTTGCCTTTATGATGGCCAGCATCTCTTTACCGTAAATAGGATAGTTTTGTTCAGGAGGCGTCATGGAATGTGACATATACGTGATGGGTCTGAATTCGCCATCTTCGCACTTCACGGATATCAATATCACTCCCCCGATGGCAAACTCAGATGTGTCTGTTTCCAGGTGGAACTCGCAATCCTGATTGGGGTACTGAAGTACCGGAGCATGAGTGAAGGCAGCTTTCAAAACCTCAAACACAGCACTTTCCCTCTCTCCAAAGTTAAATACAGTATCTTTACACATAAGGTCTGTCATAGGCCTAGCCATGATTGCATAATCTTTAATAAAGCATCTATAGAAGTTGCCAAGGCCCAAGAATGCGTGAACCTGCTTTATGTTTGTTGGCTCTGGCCACTTCAAAATAGCATTAACCTTTTCAGGGTCCATTTTGATCCCATCATGTGAAACAATCATTCCAAGGAAATCAACTTCGGTGACTCTGTTATGAACCAACTTTTTATCTCATCTAATCTGTGATTAGATAGCACTTATCTTATCTTAGTGTACAGCCTCTATCTTATCTACCTAGTCTAGACCTGTACCTCATGCTGTACATGCTGCCACCCTTGACATCATTGCGCATAGCCTTAGCTCCACAGTGATGTTGTTACATAGCCTTCTACCTGCACATAGCCTCATTGATAGCCTCGCGTAGCCCTCATGTGCAACAGATCAAAAGGTTAACGGATCACAGCTATGAGTAATCATATCTAATCTAAAACGGGAACAAAGGAAACAGGAACAGAGACGGAACGGAAGCATACGATAACCGGAGGCATAGGCGCGGAACTATATACCAAAAGGAGACGGAGCGTCAATAGTCGGAGCGGAGATG
>JAYMGJ010000618.1:0-55322 GCA_037178675.1 Scleroderma bovista
GATGCAATGTAGCGCAACCCGATGCAATGTAGCGCGACCCGATGCAATGTAGTGCGACCCGATGCAATGTAGCGCGACCCGATGCAATGTAGCATGACCCGATGCGATGTAGTAGTGCGACTCGATGCTACTCCAAGTGACTGAGACAGTCAGGAAGGGATAGGGATGAGCTATGCATGCAGGACCTTCGCAGGGCCCTATCGGGTGTACCAAGCTGCGCATTGGAGAGCTCTCGTGCGGGTAGGGTGCGGGTGGCTGTGCTGAGTAGCGTGGACTAGTCCAAACAGACCCGAAGCTGTTCCGAGTGATCGCGACACTCGCAGGAAGAGACAGGGAATAGCTACTCATGCGGGACCTTCGCAGGACCCTATTGGGTGTACCAAGCTGCGCACTGGAGAGCTCTCGTGCGGGTTGGGTGCGGGTGGCTGTGCTGAGTAGCGCGGACTAGTCCAAACAGACCCAAAGCTATTCCGAGTGATCACAACGCTCGCAGGAAGAAATAGGGAATAGCTACTCATGTGGGACCTTCGCAGGACCCTATTGGGTGTACCAAGCTGCGCATTGGAGAGCTCTCGTGCGGGTTGGGTGCGGGTGGCTGTGCTGAGTAGCGTGGACCAGTCCAAACAGACCCGAAGCTATTCCGAGTGATCGCGACGCTTGCAGGAAGAAATAGGGAATAGCTACTCATGCGGGACCTTCGCAGGACCCTATTGGGTGTACCAAGCTGCGCATTGGAAAGCTCTCGTGCGGGTTGGGTGCGGGTGGCTGTGCTGAGTAGCACGAGCGAGTTCGGGTGAATACTGATCGGTATATGTGCACCTAGAGATGCATGCATCTCTACAACGCATGCACGCAGCGCGACCACCACCACCACCACCACCACCACCACACACGCACGCCACAACGCAACCACCACCACCACGCACACACACAGTGACACACACTACAACACAACCACCACCGTCACTGGTGTGACGACGACAACCCAGCCCCAGCATGCTGTGATGCGACCACCACTACCACCACGACTGGCGACGACCCCCACCCAGTACGCGCGCACGCTGTGATGTGATGACCACCACGACCGGCGATGGCGACGACATTCCTGGGCAGCCAGTGCTGCCGCAGGGACAGACGACAACGACAGCGATCAGGGCAGCCGGCAGGACGGACGATGACGACGACGATCAGAGCAGCCACAGGGACACATGGACAACGACGGCGATGACCCTGGGCAGCCAGTGCCGCCACAGGGACAGACGTCGACGATGCCTGATCAACCTTGAACAGGGCATATATTGGTGAGCGCCATGTTTTCTTCAATTCCACTGCAATAGGATCAATGGTACAGGAAGATATGTGTGCAAGATTGAATTTACTTAGAGTCACTTCATCATCAGGGTTGGTGATAGTGGCACTGACATCACTTGTAAAACACCCTTCAGTTTCATACTCCAATTGCAAACAGTAAGTGCAGGAAACCTACGCAGCCATGTGGTACCCTTTACCACCCGCATTTGGACTCGCGAAAACCGAACGCACAAAGAAGAAGAACAAGCACGGCGGAGGACAGTCCAGGTACCTCACCTGCGTCATCTTCGATCGATTCGCTGCGGATACCATGACCTGTAAGCACTTACCAACAAGTAAGGCCCGCCGTGCTCACACCACCTCAGAGAGGGCCAACTTCGGCCAGACCCAAGACAACACTCGTCGCCATGAACCCTACCCGTCCAACAGATGAAATAGAGGGCGCGGTGGAGATCAGAATGGACCTAACGGTCATGGAGGATGCTGCACCTTCTACAAGAACCAATCGTGTGACTTCCACACTGGCACCCCTGGCTGCGCAGCCACCAATGACCCCGTTCCCCAGAACCTCATGACTAGTAATGTCTTGAACAATTTTGATGACATCTTTAGGAACCTAGAGATCACCTCCGCCGCTGGAGACTCCCAGGTTCAAACCCCCACAGAGTCGGTTGCCGGTCCTTCTACAGGTTGGATCATAAGCCAAGTTCTCTTCCTAATGACCCTAACGCTTCTCTACTTAGTCGCCTCCGACAGCACTATGAACAGCGTCGCCGCAACTTGATCCCCTGTTGGAAGATCAGGAGGGCGAATGTAACGACTTATGAATTTTAACGCCTCGGATTTACTTACTCTTTTCTTGTTTCTTTGTTCTTCCCTTTTTAGCTACTTGTTTATTCTCCCGCCGCACATAGAAAGTACTTAAGGACATAGAATATTCAATGTATTCCCCAGTCTACCTCTTACAGAGTTTCTTGGCCAGTTCTTCCTGAGCGACCTAAGGAATCCTCTAAACGAGAACGGACTACCGTGTGACTGACTCTTCCAACTTCTGTCACACATGGCAACACGACGACGACAATGACGGCGCATCAACACGTCCACGCCATCACAATGCAGACAAAGATGACACGATGCAATGGCCATTGCCATGGTCCATGGAGACATGACAATGCCATGTCTGCAGTTCCTCGACGAAGACGACGGCGACGAGACACCAATGGCCAATGCCACGGCGTCACGACAATGACGGCTGGCTGATCACAACAACAATGATGGCTGGCGAGACACGGCGACGACAACAACGATGACGTGACGCCAGATGGCCAATGCCACAGCGTCATGACGATGACGACAGTGCATCAATGTGCTCACACCAGTACAACGCAGACAAAGACGATGTGATGCAGCTGGCCAATGCCACAGCATCATGACGACGACAGCTGGCGAGGCAGAGGGACAACAATGACGGCAACAATGGCGATGGCTGGCAGGGCCAGCGACGATGACGCCGTGGCGCAGAACATGATGGCCACGACCTACCAGACGACAACCACGATGCCTTAGATTGTACACGTCATTTAGATAATTGGTAAATATATCTACACCGTGGTACACCCTTGGGTAATTTTATGACCTACTCATCTACTGACCCGGACCCATGAATTCATACCCGGGCTATAACTTAGACCTGTTGCGTGGGTACGGGTACGGGTTGCACTTCTAATACCCACGGGTGACCTGTGCTCTTCCCTAGCACTGCTGCTCACAGATCTGAGGCTGACTTCGCGTCGCCTTGGATCACACTCCGTTGACTTCGCGTCACTGAAGTCACCCCAGCACCACCTCGTATCGAGTGCCGGATGGGCATGTCCTACCATGCAGTGCGTAGCCATCCATTTCGATTGTACTTTACAGTTTAAATAAAAAATTATGAACCCTTAGCAAAAATAAATGCATGGGTGTGGATGTCCAATTTCTGACCTGCACCTGCACCTGCACCAAGTGATACTCCTATGACCCACATAGGTACACCCATATGTACTAACCATGCTTTTGTCTACCTGAGACGACACTCAGAGCTCCTCCCAAAAAGGAAGGAGGAACTGCAGACAGTTCCTCCTTCCTTTTTGGTACAGACACATGGGCCCTGCGGTTGTTCAGCCATGCTGGGTCCTTGCAACACCAAGAAGAAGAAAAGAAGCGAGAGAAGAAGAGTCAAAGCATACACCAGCCTCTCCATGATGACCCATGCCTGACATCAACTGCAACGATGTGCTCCTAGCTGCGCCCTTGAACTAGTGAAAATGCATGGGTTGGGTAACCCGTGGGAGCTTCTTCAACCCATCTCAACTTCAAGCTTCTGTGTCGAGCCTGGGTTGAATGACCCCATGGCATCTATAAACGCCATATCTCTCGTCTGACATGTATGTTTATTTTATTTTATTCATTTTGTCGGCTATCTCTTCTTACAGGTCCTCTGCATGCACACCTTCCATCGCAACCGCCTGCACACGTCTGTGGACTGGCACAGTGTGCATTGAGTCATCGTGCCCCTGAATGTAAGTTATCTTTTCTTTTGTTTTATTTGTGATGACCCACCAATAGCTCGACGACTCCCCAATGACCACAACGACCACCTGGACGACTCACCATCCACGCCTTATGTTACCACAACAGTGCATGCCCAGCACCGCAGTGTCACTATGACAACGACAACGATGACGTGGGATGACCACATGGCGTCATGAGGACGGCAGCAGCGATGGCAACGGCTGGCCAGACAGAGAGACGACATGACGACGGCCAGACAGCGACGATGACGACAGCGCATCAACGTGTCCATGCCAGCACGATGCAGATGAAGACGACATGACGCGGATGGCCAAGCCACAGCGTTACGACGACGACAGCAACAGTGGCTGGCAGGACACGGTGACGACGATGCCGTGACACAGATGGCCAATGCCCACAGATGCAGCCAGCGGCGACCATGGCTGGCGAGACAGTGGGACAACGACCACGGCTGGTGAGGCACGGCAACCATGGCGACGGTGATGATGACAATGACGGCTGGCGAGGCAGAGGGACAACAGCAACATTGACAGCGACAACGGCTGGCACGACACGGCAACAACGGCGAAGTGATGGAGATAGCCAATGCCACTGCATCACAACGACAACAACGGCTGGCAAAACAGTGCCCACGGCGTAACCCGTGCAGGTACCCATGGTACACCCATGATGGGTATGTACCTACAACACCCTTGGTACAGGTACACACCCATATTCGTTGGGTATGAGTTAACCGTGGGTGTGGGTGCGGGTCAGCCCCTCCACACTTGTGGGTACACCTGTGCTCGTGCGGTCATCTCAAGTTTGAAATCTTGCGGGTTATCAACCAGCTCCAAGAGTGTCATAGGAGCATTGTCTCCAGTGCGGTTGTCAATGTGATGTATCCTGGTATATCCACCTGGACGAGTTGCATAGCGTTGCGTAAATGCTTCAAATAATTTTGGAAGCACACTGGGTTTGAGCACAAAAGCTTGGGCATGCTGGTAGGAAGACTCGGTACCCTTCTTTCCTAGTGTGGTGATCTATTCTTGATTAGATCTGTGCACACACAAAACATTGTATTAACCTTGTCCGCAAGTAGGCAATAGCACGGGTGTACCTGCACCCGACCCAGCGGGTTACTCATGCTGGAGAGCACACGGTGGCCATTGTTGTTGTTGTCTCGCCTTGGCATTTGCCATGGGCATTTCGTCATTGTCGTCTTCATCGTGCTGGCATGGACACACTGCCATGTTGGTTGTGATTGTAGTCGCCAGCGTCGTCAACGCTGCTGCTGCTGGAGGTGGTGGTGGTTTGTTAGGGTGGTGGTGGTTGATGTGGGAGGTGGGAGGTGGTGAACGGTGGTGGTGGTTGACGTGGCAACAGTGGTGATGGTTGGCGTCACCGCCGTTCGTGGTGGTGGTGGTGGCGGCGGTTGGCGTCACTCGTTGTCTTTGTCGTTCTGGCGTGGGCGTGCTGCTATTGTTGCTGTTGTTGTCGTTGCCGTGTCACGGTGGCATTTGCCATGCACGTCTTGTCATTGTCGTCTTCGTCGATCTGGTGTGGATGTGGTGCCGTCGTCATCGTTGTCATTGTCATCATCACTGTTGTCCATGTGGTCATGGTGGTCGCGATGCTGGTCGTGGGTCGTCCAGGTGGTCGTGGTCAGGTGCATCGTCGACGTCTCATCTTGGCATTTGCCATGGGATATTGATTGGAAACTCTGAATACGAATACAAAGAAACAATATGGCACGTGGAAGGGATGAGACAGGATTTCACAGTGAGAGGGGGCACTGAAACAAGACGGGCACAGGTAGTAGTTCTATTGGTAGTTCTATTAGCAATACTAGATAAGTCTCTATTGGTTGTTTGTCACTATTGTGAAATGTTTATGCTCTGTTGTCCAGGTAAGCTAGGCACAGCAAGAAATGGGGGTGCGAGAGACAAGCTGATCCCGCATGCACGTGATCTTTTCCGTACCCATATCAGGGTTACCCATCACCTGACTGTGGAATCCGTGCTGCCCTGCAATTCAAACCCAGTTTTACCAGACTGTCTATCGACAGCTTTACACTAAGTACTACCGCTTCATAGACAGTCTGGTCACCAGACTATGCAGGGACCTTGTAAACAAGGTGATTATAAAGGCTGATAGCAAAGTTTGAGGACATGTGATGTTGTTCCATTCTTGTCCAAGTTCTTTGTGATGTGACTATGCTGGATAAATATGTGGCATGTTTTCACACAGTTCCTTGCATGCCCTCATCGTCCCCAACATGCCACAACAAACCAAATTCAACAGCGAGACACCTAGAAAATTGAAAACATCATCAGTCCCTCGCAATGTTCAGAATTTCAACCTTCCTGCATTGAAGGAAAGCTTTCACTCGGAACTACATGTCAGCATTTTCAATGAGAATGCAGTCCCGTCCAGTTGTTATAAGGGAGATATCATCGCAGATTGCTGGTTCCCTGACAAGATTTTACCGGTAGTCCCCAATACTGAATTACTCAATGCACTGACGGGACCCGACAGGCAGCCGCTATATGACTCGACCAAGAAGCAGTAGAACACGCAGTATTTGCCACCAATGTTGCATAAAGTAGAGAACCAGCATAGACTTAGTTCAGGACAAGAGGAGAAGGAACTTAGTACATTCATGAGCACAATTATGGATGCACTGATCCACCATCACGACAATGAACGTTCCTCTACCATGGACGTCCTGCTAGGGACCACTGATCCCTCCTGTTCTTCGCCTTCCAAGACAGATACATCTACACCCATGCAATTGTCTCCTATCTCACCCTCAAAGCGTGGCACATCCGCACCTGCCACATTTACTTCCACTACATCCATCCCCAACCCAACCCAACCCCTGCTTGCCAATGCATTGATGCCAACATCAACTCCCGCTGTGTCTACCCCTGATGTATCTCCTCTATGTTCCCCATCTTCTGAATCACATACAGAGTCTAGTACATCAATGTCAAGACCATTGTCTTTGAACACAGCAACCGCATCTGCCAACGCATCCATACCTACCACAGTTGCCCCCAATATGTCCACCCCCACATCCTCCCCTCTGTCTTCGGTTCCATCAGATCACTGTGTGTCTGCATCATGGTCCTCTCGTCAACCTAAGTACGAATTCCCTCTGAGTCTCTGGTCTTCAGTGGCTGCTACACAACCTCTACTGGGCGATTCCCTGCTCAAACCCGATTCCGTCCTGGTTCGACGACCCGCTGTGTGCCTAAGTGAGGGAAGAGGTCAGAACAACCAACAACCAACACCAAATGACAGCAATATGCAAGTGGTGGTCTTCCTTTGCATTTCTGGTATTTAATCTCCTCAGGGGGATGTGCTGCACACCTTCAGGCAGGATGCAGGAGGGAAGGGAAGGGCTTCTGATGGGGATGATATGCGACTGGGGATGGTATTGACTCCTCTTCAGCCTACCACAGTGGTTAGGAAGAGTCCTGGGATTGAAGAGCGATGATAGATTGATGATAGGGGTGATACAGCAGTGATGGAGCAGAGGGGAAGCAAGGGGACAGGGTTCCTGCTTCAAAAATGCGATGAACAGTGATGGGATGGAGTGGACAGTGATGCTAGACTGCGCTTGAGCCTAGAGAAATGATCAGATACAAGATATATCTGATAAACAACAATATAGGAGCTTTAGGCCAGCACTGAGTGACCTACAAGTCCAAAGACAGAGATAGAGCTTATAGACAGTGAGGGAGAGTGAATGTGGTCGCTTTATTGAGGGGGAAGCAGACACTTCCTTGCAGCCTTTGGCTGCTGGTTTATATACAGGAGGGGCTGTGGCCCTGTAAGCACAAATGACTAAGTGCTTGGTAAGAGATTGGTAAGAAATTGGTAAGCGATTGATAAGCAGTGTAATCAGGCTGAGTCATCGATGGGGAGAGCCTGAACAAGCTGCTGAGCCAAGGGAAGGAGCAAAAACATAGGTAAAAAGGGGTGTATAACCAAGAATATGGAAAAATCATTGCATGGGGCCCAAAAGAGAGGGGGGGAAAGCAGGGGATGAGTAGATCGAAGCTAAATGAGCATATGCGATGACATAATGCATATGAATCATAGGGGCATGAGTTATGAATTGATAAGCAGCATGATTTGAAGGATGATTGGTAAGTGATTGGTAAGGGGAGTAATGGGGATTAGTAATGCCAAGAGGGGATGAATAATGTGCAGCAGAGTGAGTCAGAGTGAGCCAGAGTGACTCTGTGTGACTCAGACAGAAGGGAAGCACAACCTATGATTTATTGAACTTTAGATCTGGAGATGAGCTTCTGAAGCAGTGCCACTGATGGGAGTGGCTGGGGGATAATAAAAGAATTGATCTGACCAGAAGAGCAGTGTCAGGGGGCCTGGAATGACAAGTAGAGTCACAGCTGGTCACAGAGTGTCACAAATCCCTTGGATTGAGCTTCTGTAGAGCAAAAATGCGAAATTTGGTGCTCCCGAAGTGCAGTCTTCCCTTGAGCAGTAAGGGGAAGGTTCTGTACTCTATTAGGGCTCCTAAGAAGGGTTCTAGAGCACTGTTTCATTCGTGTTTGTTGCAGGATAGCAGGGAAGTGAAACGTGAATAGCAGATTCGATGTGTCCAGGGAAGTGAGATGAATGATAGAGGGAGATGGATGTGACAAGATTCTGGGATGAAAGGACCATATGCAGAGGACTCAGGAGACACAGAGATGACCAGGTATGAATTTTCAAGTCTAACAATAGACTTGAGATGACCAAAGTATGTGCGCGACGCAGGACTGACGAGGAGAACGCGCTGACTGAATGAGAGGGACTGGGGGAGCAGGCTGGGAAGATATGTACCAGACAGTACACAGGAGCTCAGGGAGAGGCTGTCCCAAGAGCAGAACATAGTTGAGGTCTGCTGCAATAGCGGAGAAATGTTCCAGAGAAAATGCGGACTCCATAGTGAGTGATGAAGTGGGTGTCTGGATTGCGGGTGGAATATCTCCGTGGGAAATAAACAGATTTACATCGGAACTTGACAGGCAGATAGACCATGGTCTAGGCTCCATGATGGTATAGTCACATGATTGATAGCTTCAAAAATGGCGGAGCTATTCAAAATATCGGAATGCTGGCACTGGGCGCCTAAATTTGACATTTGGGCGCTAAAAATGATTCTTCCTTTTCTCCTTCGTTTCTCTATCGTTTCTTCTGCTTCTTTGGTTGTTCTGGTATGAGAGTTGGACTGCAGTAGGTTGCATTCCTCTCTCATACTGAAATGATCATCAATCCTCGGATTCTTCTGCTTCTTGGTGGTTCTTGTGTGAGGGATGACTGCCAGATGATGGCATTCATCTCTTGCTCCAGGATAGTCATTCTTGTGTGATAGATGGCTATGATGAGCTTGTATTCATTCTTCGCATAAGGATAGTCTTGACTTTGCGTGATATGGATAGCGAGGGCTGTCTGTATCCCTCAAGTCGGGACAATCTTTCAACAGATCTTGGGTGCGTTCTTTGCATTAGTTTCATTGGCTAACTTTCTCCATGTCCACAGTACCAAACACATTTGGTGCGTGACACCACAGATGGAGTCACTGGGCCTCCGGGTTGGGCAGACATGCTCATGACAGCGGAGCTGACTTCCAGACAACAAACCTTAAATCTTTTTGTGCAAATCGAAAGCAAAGTGCTAGCAATGTTCGACGCACAACCCAATAGAGCGTTCTCCTACTCTCTTTCTTTCCACAGCAGGAAATATCACTTATGTATGTATGATCGTGCTGGGGGTGTGTACTCCCGCTCGTATGACCTACACAAATCTCCTCTCCCACTCCTTCGTACACTCTGTGCTGCCACATTCGCTCAGACTTTGTGGCTGGGCCTGGAAGATATGTTCGATTGCTGACTCCACCCTGTGATCTATGTAGATGGCATGCAATATTTCATCATTGCAAAGTGTTTCTCCAGTAGTGTCATCTGGGGACGTGCCACTACCGTCTGGTTTGTTTCTAAGTCGGTTCCACCGGGCAGCGATCAAAAAGAAATTTTTGTAATCAAGGATTCGTGGGTGAATGTTGAGCGCCAATTATTAGAAGAGGAAATTCTCAAAGGGCTGAAGGATGTCGATTGTGTTCCCAAAGTGGAGAAGGCTCGGACTGTTCAGCGGGACGGTCGCGATGACTCGACTTCGCTTCGTCGCCCTCCAACCTTCATGTCACTCTTCAAGTGGCAATGCGACCATCGTGTTCGCCGATGACTCATTCTTACCCCTGCTGGGCGTCTGATCACGCATGCTGCAAGTCCCTTGGAGGTTGTTACATGTCTCCTTGATCTTGTTATCGGTAAGAAATCATTTATCACTGTGATATTACTTCTGATCAATAAACAGCCCACAGGGAGATGTGGGTGCGTGGGTACTTACATCGTGATGTCAGCATCAACAATGCCATGATATATGAGGAAACACTCCCTGATGACACCGTCAGGGTACGGGGTTTACTCATCGACTTTGACTATGCGATCAAGGTTGATCAATTGGGTCGCACAGCCGGACCTGGGGATTGTATGGTGAGCCTGGTGGACCAGCATCATTCTCTAGATCTCACAGCACATACACAGGGTACACTTCCATTCATGGCTACAGAACTTCTTCGCACTGCCAATACACCAGTACAGCACACCCCTGCCCACGACCTCGAATCATTCGTCTACATTTTGTGTTGGATCATCACACTTTATAATGGCCCGAAAAGCCAGTTACGCAATGATTTGTGCACAAAGTTGGCTTTGGAAGGGTGGTATGAAGGTAATGACTTAGCGGTTTTCGCAAATAATAAGGAGGGCTGTATGTCATCTAACGACCACCTCAACGATATCACCGATTACTACAACGAACTCTCTCCATGCGTTGGCGCGCTATCTGCACTTGTTCGCGAACAGCACCAGTACATTCGCAACACTCGCGAGCCCGTCAAAGTCAATTATCTCACTGGATCCAAGCAACCTCGCGCTGTGGAGAACACAGTGCCACTGCTCAACCACGAGGCAGTGATCTCGATTCTCCGCCTAACATGTTTGTACCTGAACAACCAGGAGCCCTCAGAGATGGTGTAGGGGGGGGTTGGGTGTTGCTGCTGCCTCAGGTGAGGCACGCTCGACCCAGGGGCTTCTGGAGGTCTGGCAGAGCTCCCAGGGACTGGGGAGACTAGAGGGAGTAGGGAGAGTAGAGGTGTTCAGTCACTCCAGGACTGAGATCAAACATATACAGAGGAAAGAGGGAAGTTTGCTTAGTAAGCTAAGTACAAGCCTACATAGCTAAGGTAAGAGTCCAGTATCAGTACTACCAATTCTACACCTAGAGACAGGACTGTCTCTACAATGGATGCTCAGGACTTTCAGCCATTCTGGCTCATGAAGAGGGACCATACACATCTGGTGTCTGGCGAAGGTATCAGTATTTGTTCTTCGATGGACATCCTTGACTTAGGAGGTGGCCGCTACATGAAAAAGGAATGAATTCGGCATCGTATATGTGGTCCAAAGGCAGTTTAGACTTTATGTATACCCTCTATGTATGTGTCATGTGGATGTACAAGCATTTCATTGTATAATACATCTATCTACATACTGTAAGCCTGCAGATACCGGCGGTTTGGTGGTAATTGCGTCCACCGTGTCATTTCAGCATCACTTTTGCATCACTTCAGCATCATCGTTGACGCCGCTCAGATCTTAGTCGTCCATATCCATCTTTTGAGCAGCTGCGCGGTGACGCTTGGCGACCAAAGCGTGAATGGTAAATGCTGGTGAGGGATCCTTCAATGGGTCATGCTTTCACGACTGACATGGCGTCCCACTGTGAGTCAAAGTGTGGATTTGGGTCGGAGTAATAACCCAAACACAACACCAACAAAGGACTACAAAAAAGTGCGAGTGGTGGTTTACCTCCACGGTGTCCAGAGAGGATGTGCTGAGGAGGGGGGAAGGGGATCTACACCAACAGGGTGATGCAGACGATGATGCAGGATACTCCTGGGGTACAGGAGTAATAGAAGACAAAGGGGATAGGGGTCTGGACTCTTCCTAAAGCCTAGGAAGTGTCAAAGCGGGGATTGGGTTGACTGAGACTGAAACAGCGATACTACACCTAGAGGTTGGTGCAGCAAAGGGGCAAGGGGGCTCCTGACGTCCAGAAGCAATGGGATATGAAGGATAGACAGGCTAGACTCCGCTTGAGCCTAGAGAAATACTTGGACTTGAATAGATTGAATAAAACTTGAATATCAGAGTCATTAGACCTTCACTGAAGCCTACAAGACTCAAAGAGCTGAGGGGATACTGACTGAGAGAGTCTGAGAGAGGGATAATTTCGTGCAATTGGGTCTTTTTCACTGGGCTGAGCCCAGGGGTTTAAATACATGGGGGGGCACAGCATTCAAGTACAAAAAGAGAAGGGAGTAAGCAGAATTTGTCAAGGATTGGTAAGGGATTGGTAAGAGCTTTGTAAGGGGTTTGTAAGCGATCAGTAAGCAAGGGATAAGCAGGACTGAGTAAGCATAGGAAGCATGAATAAGCTGCTGAGTAAAGGAATGAGTAAGCTGCATGACAAGATTGATTGGTAAGGGAGTGAGTCATCAGCTGAGTAATATACCAAAAATGCGAAAGGGATAGAGTAATACTGATGACAAGAGAGCATCAGTAAGCAAGGGATGAGTCACTGCACAGCAGAAGGAGTCATTGATGCACAGCCTAAGAAGTTTGATGGGGGCTGTGTACCATCAGGAATTTGATGGGACAACAATGGGGAAGATCTGAGATTAATAGGGGGATTGATCCGAGACAAAACAGCCACAAGAAGGGTACCAGGGGTCCAGAGGTCTTTTTGGGGGGTCAGCATACACTAAGGTATAGTGCATGTGTTCTAGCGCCGCTGAAGCGCAACCATGGGCTCCCTTGACGAGCTCTCTTCTGGGAAAGAACGAGAGGGTTCTTCTTTCTAATAGCACTATAAAGTGGGGGGAATAACTGTCATGGTGCTGGGGGACGTCGTCTGAAAGTAGGGAAGCGGATAGAGTATTGAATTCGACGCATCCAGGGAAGTGAGACAAATGACAGAGGAAGATGGACATGGCAAGTATCTGGGAGGAAGGGACCATAGGCTAAGGGCTCAGGGGACACAGAGACGACCAGAGAAGACTTCTCAAGCTTGACAATAGACCTAAGATGACCAAAGTACATCCTTGACGCAGGACTGACGAGGAGAATGCACTGACCGAGAACAAGAGGGACTGAGGGAGCAGGCTGGGAAGATATGTGCCATGCAGTGCATGGGAACTCTGGGAGAGGCTGTCCTAAGAGCAGGACATAGTGGAGATCTGCAGCAATAGCGGAGAAATGATCCAGAGAAAATACGGACTCCATAGTGAGCGATGAAGCGAACATCTGGATTGCGGGGGGAATATCTCCGTGGGAAATGAACGGATTTGCGTCGGAACTTGACAGGCAGATAGACCACGTTCTAGGCTCTCTGATGGTATAGTCACATGCCTGATAGCTTCAGAAATGATGGAGCTATTCAAAATATCGGAATGCCAGCACTGGGCGCCTAAAATGACATTTGGGCTTCTTTGATCGTTCTGGTATGGGAGTTGGACTGCAGACGTGTGCATTCCTTTCTCATACCACAATTGACATTATTCCTTCAGTTTCTTCTGCTTTTTGGCAGTTCTCATGCAATAGATGACTGTCTGCATTGGCATTCATCTCTCACATCAGGATAGTCTTCTTGTGCGATAGATGGCTATGATGAGGGTCCGTCGTGCTTATCCTTCGCATAAGGATCATTCAATATAGGCGTTATCTTCCATGTTCACTGTACCAAACCTGTTTGGTGCATGACACCGCATGTTGCTGCACTTTCTTTTGACAACTTGGGTCTCGAGTGGTGACAAAAGCGTGCACAGTGATCATTGCTCTCTCACCATCGAAGACATCACATCTTACAATGCAATCTCGCTGTAAAAAAACCATGTGCAAATCTCGCGTGCAAATCATAGCCTGACTGTCACACTGACGGTCCAGTCCAGCACTTTCGTTGGCAACTTGGGTCCTGACCACAACTGCCAGGTGCCACTCGGCGACCAAAGCATGGGTGGTGATCGTCTCTCTTTCATTATCAAAGATATTGTATCTCAAACCAAAAATATACGCTGATTGAGCCGGTGACTATGGTATCAACCGTGGCATGTCATGCTGTGCAGTGTGCGGTCATGGCAGTTCTTTTGTTTGTGCTTTCTCAATGAGCTGTAGCGGCAGTGACACTCTGAACACATTGGCATCATGTTTCAGTGTGTGTCGGGCTCAGGGGCCTTTCAAAATGTGTCGGGCCCACCGTCGGAGCTCAAGCCTTTCTGCTCAACCGCAATGCTATCATTGCCTCACCAAAACATGTGTTTCAATGTGTGCCATGCCATCCATTCGGGCTGCATTTCTGCTCAACCAGGATGGCGAGCCTATAAAGATACTATGGTGGGCATTAAGGTCCTCCTGTCAATGTTTTGACTTTCGGTGAAGAGAAGGCTGCTGCTGATTAGGGTATCTATGTCACGACTCATTGCCCAGCATCACTCGCCCGTAGGTAGAGCGCCTGTAATGATATATGCTGTTTTTATTTGTCTTGAAGAGCTCAGCAGGCTCTCTGCAAAGTAGACAATGCTTACCACCACCACCACCACCACCACCACCATTACTATTCTTATATTCTTTATATTCTCCAACTAATCAGTAGCTCCCGGTAATGGCCTCTTTTGGGAGGACAGAACCCACTCCATCATCCTTCCCGAGTCGGGAGGAGTCACCACCCCCACCACAAGATGCTTCATCTGACGACACAATTGTTGGCTTACAGCATATCATATATCAATTAGAAAGACAGAACACCCATTCTGCAGCCGCCCACCTCCATAGGGTCTTGAACGATTATCAGGAGAAGAGATCTAACCCATCATCCCAGCCATCCTGATTACCCCATCAGACATCATGGCTTCTGGAGTAACTAGTTGTCACAGGGGAACTACAACGACACTAACAATGACAAACCCACCAAATATGCCCAAAATTGAGCAGCGATCTATTCACTATTTAATGCGCTGATGGTGGTTGCAAGTTAAAATGTTTAGTTGCAAACCAAGATGAGGCATTGTGGGCAGGTGAGAGAGTTGAGGGTGAGACCATTAGACCCAGAAGATCCGGCCAATCAACGATAAGACTTGTGCGGGACTACGACTGAAGGAATGGAAAGTTACCAAACAACACACTTAAAATATTCAGCCATAGCTAGCTGTGGTAGTTTGTAGATGGTGGACCAGAGTTTTTGAATAACCTACACATGAGGATGAAGCATCCATTGCCACTTGAAATAGGTTTTAAAATCTGTAATAACACAAAGCGATCATATTAGGAAAGTGGCATTGAAAGCATTCTTTGTCATCTACAATTGCCACTGCACCATCCACATACTTCATAACACATTCCAACCTCATGTCTGACTACTACTGGCAATGGGGAACTGTCACTGAACTCCAGAAGGAGTACATAACACAGGTCAAGTACACAATACATGATGTAGATGAAAATACAAATATATTTGAGATCAAGCAAACGAATATCAACGATGAAGTTCCTATGACGTCCCATCGTGTCTATCTACCACAACTCTATCGCAGATATCTGGAGGCAACATTCTGGAGGTACTACCTCCTGATAAAACTCTTTCTCTTGTACAAAACACAACGTGGAAAGTCATTCACGAAATTCTTTCCGACCCTCGTCAAAAATCTCGTCCACCTTGACAATGTTATTGAGGCGACCATTTGCCCCCTCATAAACGAAGATATTACAAAGGTTCCTCAACATAAAAGCCGCAACTACGAGGAATATCTCATCACAGAGTTCCTCATAGGCCGACATGATCCAAAGACAGTGACACAGTTCAGAAGACAGTGTCCTACGAACATTGAGCGCATGTCTCTCACTCAATTTGGTGATGTTCCATCTACTTTAATTGTAACACAGTCACTTATTCATGCATCAGATGGGGAGAAATATTCTAAATGCCTTCCCTCCAATCTCGAGGGGAGGAAATATGGGTATAACATTGACAATGTGCCCAAGAATGACTTTTTAAAGTTGTGGAAAGAGGTAGAGACCTGGTACACGCAGAAATTGGATCCTCAGTGGAGTGAGTGCTAAACATATACTCATGCACAATGGACTTATTTTCCATGGAAAGTATCATCATGGGTGGAATGGGATGGTGAGGGGACACATCCTAAGAATGTAGAGGACCAGGATCGGGAGCGGGGGAAGGATGACAGGAATGGAGAGGAAAACCTCCCAGATCCAAGCCAGGTATGGCATCTCTCCCTTCTCATGTAAAAGGATACCATAACTGAAGATCCCCGATATTTATAGGATGATGCAACAATAACTGGTCAGGAAAATCCCCTTGACGATCATGGTATGTTTCTACTTGTATCAAATCTTGTGCATGATGATCACCTGCATAGGCTCCTCAGCCCCATCCAAGGAAATGGCGACAACACATCCATGTGCTGGTAAGTACTATCAAATGACTGGCATGGATATCTGGATGCTCACCAAATAACCAGGTGAACCAACTATGCAGGTTGACGATGATAGTGCTCAGACTATGCGAGATACAACTACAGAACAGACTCCTGCACATGGTGGACATATGTCACCACCATTCCCACCAAATCAGTTGATGCTAGGGGGAAAGCGTCCAAAACCATGGGAGGATGGGAATGAGGAGAGACCAGCTAAAAGGCGGTCAGAAACCCCCAAGACACGTCATCCCACACCTTCAGATGATAATACATTCCGGGTTTTTGATCTCATGATGGCTGCACTTCCTTCTCAGCGTAAGTAATGTATTACAACTATATACTATGCCATTTGAATGTATGTCTCCATGCCATCAGGAAAAATTGAAACATCCCCACATGAACAATATGTTGGAGGGGATGATGGAGATGGTATGACACCAGGTGGTTCAACTACGGCGGTCCATGTGTCCCATAGCTTTCCACCGCCCTCCCCAATTGGCATGTCTCATGGTGATGAAGAGATGATATGCGACAATGCTCCACTGCCGAGTAACCCATTCGACTCTCCCCCCGAACCTTATGATACTCAACCAAATGTTGCACCATCCTCAGAGCGTGCATTGGAGGATAGCCGACACATGGAAGAAGAGGAGTACAGATTTTCTGAATGGACTGGCTTTGGGGGTGATATTCAAATGAATGATACTACGAGAGAGGCCACCGACATGCCACAGGATGCCCCTATCAAGACAAAGCGATCTAGGGGCCGTCCTGCAGGAAGCAAACGCAAGGTGAAAAGGAAGGTGACACAGGAGGTGATCAACACCCGTATACTACGGAGCCAGGCCTCTTCAGCTGCTCACGGGGAAGTGGCCAAACATGATTATGATGTGGTGGAAGTAACTGTTAGTCCACGCAAAGTAGTCGCACGCCCCCCGCCATCAAAGATGCGTGAGGTGTCTCCAACCCCAGTCCGACTGGCGGCAGGCCCATCCAGGAGTATCGAAGCACCATCCAAGCCTACTCAACCTTCACCCAGTCAAGATGAAGTATCCATGCTAACACGCCTCACAGAGACTACCAAATATTTGGCGAAAGGGTGCAAGAATGGGGATGATGGGATGGATGTACAGGCACGAATTTCTATGTTTCAGGTGTTCATTTCATGCTGAGGGTCCACATTAGGTCACCCGATTTTTCTCACGGTTGAAGGACCTGCACCGGACACAACCCTCAGAGGTTTTAAATGTACTCTCACAACTCAAAACCAATCGGAACACATTTGTGCGTCTACCATGAAATTATCTGTCTATGATATTCAAGATAAATTATAGAATACTGTTGCACATGATGTGTCATCATTGGGAGCCTATTTGCGGAGATTGGATGGGGCACATGGTCAGAATGTGGATATAAATGCAAAAAAGGGGTTTGTGATTCTTGCAAAGGCATGTGGCTTGAAGGATACATAGCATCATGCCATATTCTTGTGGCGTGCTACAGTTGCAGACAGGCAAACACAATCATTTTTCTACTGCCTGGTAGGCCCCTGTTTCAAATGTGTAGTCTTATTCTCCAACTCATGTAAAATTGCAAGGATTGTATATGTATTCCTGAACGATGCAAGATATTGCTACAACGTGCGGACAAAGTGTACGATGTTGTGTGGGTGGCCACCAGGCTAGGCTCTTATTGGTCATGTGTGATGTCATTCCGTACCTTGTACACAGTTTGACATGCTTTAATATTTGTACCTAAAGGACTCAGGATGTTGCGAACAAGTGCGAACAAAGTGCACAATGTTGTATGGGTGACTCTCAGGGTAGGCCCCTGTTGGACATGTTCTGTCCTTTCTGAACAATGTGCACACTTTCATGAGCCTTGATATGTGTGTAGAAATGATGTAGAATAGGGCTACCACATGCGAACAAAGTGTACGATGTTGTGTGGGTGGCTACCAGGGTAGGTTCTTATTGGACACGTGTGATCTCATTCTGCACCTTGTACACAGTTGAACATGCTTTTATATATATATCCAAATGGCAACGGATAATGCGAACACGTGCGAACAAAATGTATGATGTCTTGTGGGTAGTTACCAGGCTAGGCTGTTATTGGCATTGTTTGCTCACATTCCGTACCTTGTACACAGTTGGACATGCTTTCATGTGTGTATCCAAATGGCTCAGGAAGTTGCGAACAAAGTGCACAATGTTGTGTGGGTGACTCTCAGGGTGGGCCCCTGTTGGACACGTTTGGTCTTATTCCGAATCTTGTGCACACTTGTATGCGCCTTTATATGTGTGTGGAAATGGCGTAAAATAGTGCTACCACGTGCGAACAAACTGTACGATGTTGTGTGGGTGGCTACCAGGGTAGGTTCTTATCGGACATGTATAGTCTCATTCTGTAGCTTGTAAACACTTTGAAATGCTTTTATATGTGAACCGAAACAATCCAGGATAATGCGAACACGTGCGAACAAAGTGCACAATGTTGTGTGGGTGACTCCCAGGGTAGGCCCCTGTTGGATATGTTTGGTCCTATTCTGCACCTTATATACACTTGTAAGGACCTTCATATGTGTGTAGAAATGACGTAGGATATTGCTACCATGTGCGAACAAAGTGTACGATGTTGTGTGGGTGGCTACCAGGCTAGGCTCTTATTGCACATGTGTAGTCTTATTCCGTACCTTGTACACACTTTCACAGGCCTTTATACTTGCACAAGCATTTCTATTCCCATTTATAATGTGTGAAATATTGTGAATACACGCCAACAAAGTGTTCATTATGGAGTGGAGACTACCGTGGCAGGGCCATATTTGAATGTATTTTACGTTAACACACATTAGACACATCCAAATAATAACAATTCTGAATGAGATGGAGTGAATGGTGAGTCTATCCTAATTACAAGTAGCACTCCCGGCCATTTCCAATGCAGAGAGGACAATGATAATACACATGTGGCTGGGTTGCCGATTGCAACACATCTGATGTTAGATGACCCTTTAAAACCACACTTATGTCTTTTTTCCTCTGTTCCTCTGCTTTCTCAACCTCCAACCACATATTCAAGATGACCCTTCCATTTCCCACAATACCATTTTCCATCCCTCTACATATGGGAATGCACAGAGTCTTTTGATAGATATCTTCCATGGAGATTTCACTCCTTGTGATCGATTCCTTCATGAGGTCCAGAGGCCTCTTACTTCCTCTGGGGAGGCTCTGCAAACAGTCGATGTGGAACCACTGGTTGCAGCTACGGCAATAGCGTTGCTGGTGTATATCAGGGTTGTAGGGTTCTTCGCATATAATGCATCTGTGGATGGATTCCTAATGAACCATTATTATTGTATATGTCATAGAAATATTTGAACCCATCAATACAGCCAGGCATACCTCAAATCTCTGCTCCCTATCTATTTTCATTGACCATCGTGTGAACAGGTCATCTGGCCCTATCAAGGGACCATATGCATCCCCTTCTGTGAAATGGGTGATCTCTACTGGTGCTAATATCTCTGTCAGAATCATGGATGCATGGAGAATATCAAAAATCACCAACATGAGATGGTGGTTGGGTCGACAATATCGATGTGGTCTGATAACACCAGCTCACACCTTCCTACATACTTTTTGATCCTACAAGAAACTCAGAATCCTGAAACAAGCATGCATTAGATGCTTAGTCGACTCACTTCTGTTGGGTTATATCCTCCTTTCGGTAGTACCACTGTACAGCTACCCATGCCTTCTGCATTTTTGTCAACACCATACCCCATGAACATAATCTAGAAACTCTCACCACAGTTTTCTTCAGTTCTTGAACCCTGATATCATGTATCTTCCCATACCACCGTGCATTATCTATCCCAAAAATAAGGGCACTGATGCAGGAACATGTTATAACATTACCCTATTATTTATATAGTCTCTTACCTGTCCCCCCGATAGAATAGATGTGACATTTTTTCCGGAATTTCCTTTCTTCCATCCAAGATGTCGTCATCTGCCTCCATGAGGTTGTTCACTTATCGGATAAGCGCACATGTCTACATTTCTTCCATTAACATACTTACCCTTTAGGACTTTAGAGGAAGGAAATGTATAAAATCTTGCTTTTGATGGTTTTGACATTCTCAGAGTTGGATGTGGGACGAAGTAAAGGATGGACAGGAAAGGGAGATGGTGTGTTAATTTTCAAGTTCAGCATCGGCTAAATGCTGTGCGAGCTCGGGTAGTGCATGGTCCCCATCCATTTTACCTAATATTATCTGGTCATGGTCGGCAAACAATGTTTCCTTCCGATTCTAACATACACTGCTGTTATGGCACCACAGATCCGATCTCACAAAGCACAAAGAGCCAGCTTATCTTCTACCAGTGAAAATGAAATACTACGTGCATTTGACAATCTCATGAAAAACCTTTCACATTCCTCTGATCATGATTCTGACTCGACCCGCCGTTCTCCTCTATCACCATCCTATGATTTGATAATGGATGGTCTTCGTTCTCAGGCCCTAGATGATGCTGGGTCATCATTTGACGAGCATGAACTGGATGCTATATATATAAAGTGCCAGGCTATGATAGACCACTTGGATGGTTCTGATGGGAAACACCACTCCCCTCATGGAGACTCTGATGACTCCAAAGATGACTTTGTCGATGAGCGTGCTCAAACAATTCCCTGCCAATCGCCTCCACGTGTTCCATCCTTGCATCAGGAGTCACCTGTACCTTCAGTTCACCACATTATCAGTAAGTTCCTGATTACCTCTCCTTGCTGGCTGTTCATTTTCTTATTTGCATAGTGTGCTCCATGGCTAGACCAACTGTGTGGGCGATGGCATATCAGAACCTGCATACCCTCACACATGAGACCTGGATCGATGCCACTGTCCTCAACCTCCACCTTCTGTCACAATGGTACGCTGTACAAGGCATGAGTCATGTTCGTTATGTCGACCTCTTCTCTGCTATCCCGTCTGTTCCTTCAAATTCCCATGCTTTGCCTGAAGCAGGCGAGATAAACCTGTTTCGCCAGCGACATCTCTTTGACACTCTTCCTGCTGATTCCTCTGTTCCTGTCGCTTTTGTGGTCATGCACAACAGTCATTTCTTCGTGGCAGTCTTTGAATATGAATCACACTCTGCCTATGTTTTTGGAAGGCGTATTTCTGGTGTCCCAGATATACCTCATCAAAGCTATGGTAGTCCACATGACGACTGGCAGGGGTGGAATGGCCCTTTCTACTGGACACGCATAGCAGCCCTTCATGGGTACGATGCAATGGACCCAGATCGAGTCACTGTACATGCCTGGAATTGGATGCAGAATGGCACAGACTGTGGGCCAATTGCATCCTTTTTCATGGAGTCTCTCATGAACAGTGGCCTCTATGGTGGACATGGAAATACTGTTCACATTCCTTCGATTCCATGCGGTCATCGCCTGCGACTCCGAATGTTTGCCATGGTGAAGGAGGCCTGTAGAAGGAGCTGGGAAGACTATTGCTACCTTTCTAACACCGATCACCCCCCTGGAAACATATGGTCAGAGTGGGACGACACAATGGGTGTCAGCGCAGAATCCATTTCTGAAGTCGAGAACCAAGCCTTTGGAGAGGTACATGCCTCCATCATCCGTGAACTTAATGTTGTCAGTGCACAATGTCTTGTCTGTCAGAGGATCCGCTCTCAAAGTCGACCACCCTCTCTTCCACCATCTGATGATGATCTCCCAAGGAATAGTGATATAGAAGAGGACCAGTCTCCTTTACATACCAAGGCTCAGCATCTCAGGAACCTGCTGAGGCGCTACCCTTATGTACACAGGGCCAGAGCCAGAGACCATCTTCCTCCTCGGGCAGTGCATGGAATCGATGTACAAGAGAATTCAGACCCAAGAAGACAAAAGCATATCAAGGGCTGGCCTGGTGAATCTATTTTTCGCTTTCCACGACCCACCCCTGCATTGCACCTTCCTGCCTATCGGGGCCGTAGATGGAAACCCTTTGATAACACCTATGATGAGTATGAAGGTGGGCCCATCTTGGAAAGCTTGCATCAGGATCGCAATCCCCATGAGTTTGTGGAGGAGCCCTACTATCGACCTGGAATATGGACATCATTTCGAGACCATGGCTATCGCCTCCTGAGCTCCTTCAGCCAGATGTTCTATCTGGATCCACCAGTCAGACCTGCAGATCATGTCCTCCCTGTTGGAATTCCTGACAACTATGACTCCTCTCATCAGATTGATGACCATGTTACTGGTGAGTGACAACATGATCTGAACTGTGCCAATTTCTTAGAAGTCTTGACAGGTGAATACTCTCTTGCTCGGGGACAGTTTCCGTTTCCACATTCATTTCCCATTCCAAGAGTCATGGTGGAAGATGTAACCATACTGAGTGCATCTCAGATGATACAACTGAGTGGGGACAGAAATTCTAACAGCCTATTGAATACCTTCACTTGTGGGCGACATAGGGATGGACATCACATCTGCCTCAATATGGAACTGGACGGCATCAAAGTGGCTTCCGAGGACTTGCTTGTGACAGTGGACATTGACAGTCTGGTATGGGTCACTCGTTCTCTTCAGTTCTCCACTCCACTTGCCATCTACCTTGGTCCTATTCTGGAGGAGAAGGCCCCCATGCACAAGAACAACCATGTGTATGTTGACATCCTTGTACCCCAATCCGAGCAAGATGCCTGTGCTTTGGGGGGCCGTACTGAGTGGCTGACCATGTCATTTCCACTGTCTGGAGTCCCTCATACCACCTTTGGTACCTTGAGCAACGCTTCCGGAAACATGCATGTCTATATCTGCTTCCCCAGGATGATACACAGGGATGAGATAACCCACAGGCATGCCAGCCGCATACCAAAGGAGATCCTAGACTTTTTTTGGGAGAATATTTTGCTTCCTGCCATTTGTGAACATGCAGACGTTGGGAGCGCCCCATATGTATCCCTCACTCTGGATGAAGTGAGGTTCAAGGCACGAAAGGGTGGAAAAAGAAAGCCTGGCCGTCCCAAAGCAGTCCCCTTTTCTATGCATACATTGAAGAAGATCCAGTCCACCATGGAGGAGATCATCATGGATGATTCTCTCCGGTATGCAAACTATGGCTCCTTTTTTTTCGTCCTGGAATGCAAGGGAATCAAGCTGTGGGCAAAAAGCTGTTTATTCCGAGGAGATAAATCTGCCATAGAGACTCTTATTGAAGGGATACCTGCCCTGGATTGGCCATACATGACTGACAGAAACAATGGCGAACTGTTGGTCGACTTGGGCATTGGGATCCATCCTACATGTGACGAAAAGCTGGTAGGATTGTGGCGACTGGATTCTCTGGAAGCGTCCTTTGGTGCTGGTGGTTATCTGCAGGGGAACCTACACCATGCATGTACTCTTGGGCGTTATGGTGGTATTCAAGCAGAGATGTCCCAGGAGAGAGGGAGACAAACTCACATCGCATTCAGGAGTGCCTACAATCTTGCCTATGAGGCAGTCCGACCAAATGATAACTTGCCCACCTTTGCGATGGACAAGGATGTGTATGCCCTGAATGGTGACTATATGGAACAATGCATGCAGGCCATCAACATCTATTCTGGACAGGCTAAGAAAAGGTCATATGGAGTTCGAGACGAATATAGAATGAGTGGGATGGCTGCAGAAGTACTGATGATCGAGTTACCTTGCAGGGTGAGATTTCATAGGCATATCTTTGACTGTCATCTTGAACGCTCCTACAGGTCGAAATATTTATAGCTTCAGATCCTATCCTGTGGATACGATCCAAGGTCTGGTTTGAATTTCTGGCCAGACGTGTCAGGGCACTCCAGATGACTCAGATGAGACTCAAGGAACTGGAACCACCCAACCTGGGAATTCTGACAGGCATTATCTGTCACATGATTCGATGCACCTCCTCCACCCCAATAATTCTCAACTATCATGTCAGAGAATCCATGACTCTTCTCCAGTTCTCAAGGGTATGTGGAAGGTTTGGGATGTTCTTCCTGCTGGACCTAGACCTGAAGAGGACGCCTCATCTCAAAGCGGTGCAGCAATACGATGACCAGGTGCTGAGGGTAATGCAGGGAAAATTGACAAAGAGGAATGGAAGGCCGACCTGGCCAAGGATTCCTCTAGAGGATTGTGCAGAAGAGTTTCCAATCGGAAACATGCCAACTTGGTCAAGATTGAAGACCACCATTCAAATGCAGCCTTGGTTAATCATGCGGCCATGGAGATGGTCCGAACAGTTTTTCTGTCTTGAACCAGTGGTGGGAAAGCTATTTGTGCAATTCACCTGCCAGTTCTGGATTCAGATACAGGATTCTTGGCTCACAGACCCAAGGAGCAGACCAGAACCCGCTTCCTTGCAGGATGCTATGGAGAGTTGGACACTTAACCAGGTTTATAAGACCATCCAAGCCTGTACATTCAAGGCCTGCAATGCAGAGATACCAGGGAGCGCAGGAGCAGGTCGTCGCCAGCTCAGCTTTGCAGAAAGGATGGATATTTTCTTCCCAGAGGCAACTCTAGAACAGCCTGCACGGAGATCTCCTTGGAGTTCCCTCTGGAAAAAGCCAGGATACATCTGGGAGTACCACCAGGTGATGGAGAGAAGGACTGCGGGGGAATGCTTGGAGGTCATGGATCATCTTGGGAAGATGTTCTCCCTTCTTCAGACCTTGCCAGACTTCATGAAAGGCAGTGCAAAGACTCCTGGAAAGACCTGGAGGGCAGAAGAAGACAAGATAGTGCTGGTGACAAACCCTAAGTTCTACAAGATCGAGGGAATTTCAATGGAGAAGGAGCAGTGCAAGAAGAGGAAGAAAGCCTCTCGAGTTGTGAAGACAAATAATATGCTGCACATGGACCTCATGCGGCATGCAGGGTATGATGATATACTTACCAACAAAGTGTTGCAATTGGTGAAGAAGAGTCTACAACAGGCAAGACAGTGAAAGTCAGCAAAGGTAAGGAATACCCATCAGCCTCCAAAAAAGAATAGAGTGGTAGAGAAAGAAGGGGATGATGAATCACATGAGGAGGGGGATGATGAAAGGGGGAGGGAGGAGGATGAGGAATGAGGAATGACCTATTATTAGTATTGTCCTGCATCTAATGGATGCAGATGTGTACCCTGGGTCTTTTAAAGATCCAATAGGGGTCTACTGCTGTATGCAACCCCCAACACTTGTACACTATATTGGAACTTGTTCACAATGTTCCTTCTGGTGTTTAAAATAGTACAAAGGCTGCTACATGTGTTTACAAGCTGAAGAATCTGACCATCAACTTATTACAGAGATTTGCCCCTATAGTCACCCCCAACACTTGTACACCATCTTCCCATTTGTTCGCACTTGTTTCCAACATGGAGCCTGGTTCTACCAATAGTGGAATGGCTGTAACAAGTGTGTACAAGCTGCATAACACGACCATCAAATCATCACAGAGGTTTTCCCCTATAGTCAACCCCTTAACACTTGTACACCATCTTCCTATTTGTTTGTACTCGTTCACAACATTCCATCTAGTCCATACGATCATCCAGGAGCTGCTATAGGTTTTTACAAGCTGCAGAACATGCCGATTGAATGATTAGAGATGCCTGCCCCTATAGCCAACCCCCTAACACTTGTACACCATCTTTCTATTTGTTCACACTTGTTTACAACTTCCACCCAGTCCATAAGATCGTCCAGGTGCTGCTATATGTTTTTACAAGTTGCAGGACATGCCCATTGAACAGTCAACCCCCTAATACTTGTACACCATCTTCCTATTCATTCGCACTTGTTCGCAACATTCCACCCAGTCTATAGGATCATCCAGGTGATGCTACAGGTTTTTGCAAGCTGCAGAATATGCCCTTCAAATGATTAGAGAGGCCTGCCCTATAGTCAACCCCCTAACACTTCATCAGCAAACTGTTACGACCATGTCCAACTCCGGATCATATCCAGTTACTCCAGTCACATCGCAGGCCTACAGCTCAACTCCGGTCGTTCTCAGTTACTCCGGTCAATGGTCGCGCAGATAACCTTCCGCTAACTACGACCCTTGGTCTATACTCTGTTCGCTCTTACTACACCTCGCCGTCTACCCTGCCTTGACGTGAGTTCTCCGTGAACTCGATATATCCTATACCTTGTAGCATTTTCACTGGACCTGATTTATTTTACCCGGACCTGACTTTATTTTCATCGGACCTGACCTAGTACTTTCTCCGGTTGTCCCTTGTCCGCCTTTTAGGCTGTTTACTTGTCACCGTATATACTCAACCCTAGTTCTTACTTAGTATAAGTACTCTGTAGTTTATCCTGTACTCCTCAGTCTGAAATCAACCATAGTCTCTACTCCTGATCTTGCCCATCTCCGTCTCCCCTTCTTGACCGGAACCTACGCAAGGGATCAATGCTCGTTGTCCTTAGTCGTTGAATCCAAGCGGTCACCAACTCCGGCCGGACTAATCTCTTGTCCAGCCCTCTGCTCTCCCCCTTCGTCCACTTCTGTCCGGACTTGACCGGACCCCCTACCGGAGTAGACCCGGACTTGACAGTATTTCAGACTCACACTTGTGTGGGTTCACTGTTCCATACCCTGTACGCAAACTAGCTTCTATTTCTTATGACTATGACTACGCGCTCTCGTGCTCGTACCGCTGCAACACTTGCTGAAGAAGCAGGTGCAGTAGACAACCTCCACCTCTCTGCTGCTCATCAAGCCCTGTCTAACCACAGGCAACCTCCGGCTTCAGTTAGCCAATTCCGGAGCTTTACAGCTCGAAACCCTACAGCGCCTTTGACTCCACGTCGAGATGCTGCGTCTCAGAGCCTTTGTGGTTCTGCAGACTTAGGTCACCACGAATCCGTTTCTGGTGATTGATTCCCTTACCGTCGTGACCCCACTCTGGAACGTTGCGAACCTGCCCGACACCAGTGGTTTGGCCCTGAGGACGGACCCAGAGGTGATCTGGATGACCCCGGAGATGGCGACAACAATGATGACGATGACGATGACTTCGTCGACGCCATGGACAAGCTAGACCCTGGTCTAGCTGTTTTCCAAAACCTAGCAGTCGCCGTCAATCACCTCTCCCGCTCCTCCCGCCGGACCAATGACTCCTCTTCCTCCCGTGCCAAAGTCCGCGAACCGGACACCTTTGATGGTATGGATCCCAAAAAGCTCAGGACCTTCTTGGTCCAGTGTGAGCTCTGCTTCCAGGATCGCGCCAAAGTGTTCCGCCTAGATAGGGCTAAGGTAACGTTCGCCCAGTCCTATCTCAAAGGTATGACGTTGGAGTGGTTCGAACCGGACCTCCTCCACTCCGGTGATCTGGCTGACCGCCCACTCTGGATGGACAGTTGGGTCCACTTTGTCGCTGAGCTCCAGAGTACCTTTGGTCCTCACGACCCCATCGCTGATGCAGAGCATCAATTAGAGCACCTCCGGATGAAGGATGCTCACCGCGTCACGCAGTATATAGTTGACTTCAACCGGCTTGCCTCGCAGGTCCAGGACTATGGGGATGGCGCGCTCCGCCGCCTATTCTACTCCGGTCTCCCAGACCGCCTAAAAGATGAGATAGCTCGAGTTGGGAAACCCCTGACTCTGCATGGGCTTAGGGCCCTTTGTCAAGAGATTGACGCACGCTATTGGGAGCGCAAAGACGAGATCTCTCGTATGACAAAGACCCAATCCACCTCATCCCCAACCAAGTCCTCCAACTCTGGAGGCAACTCATCCAACTCCGGTCAGGAGAAATCCAAGACCGGTAACTCCCCCAGCTCTGCCAACAACTCTGGCTCGTCCAAAACGACCAGCAACCAGCCCTCCTCCGGTTCCAGACCGGACCTGACCAACAAGCTTGGTAAGGACGGGAAGCTGACCGCAGACGAGCGTAAATGGCATCTGGACAACAACCTCTGCATGTTCTGCGGAGGGACCGGTCACTTTGCGGACAACTGTCCTAAGAAGACCAAAAAGGCCAAGGCTCGCGCTGCGGCCATCGCTGCTGAGTCCGGTAAGACGGACTCTACTAACTCGGGTGCCAACTCCGAGTCAAAAAAAGAGTAAGCAGCTCCTGGACCTCCGCACAACCGGCGAGCTGTGTTGACTCCAGAAGTGCACCCAAGGAGGCTCGCCTCAATGTGTCCGCTCTTTACGATCCTAATTCCCTTATGCCATATGTTATCCTCTTATCATTTGACTTACCTAAAACCCGCGCACTTGTGGACTCCGGGTCCACGCATTGCTTTGTAGATGTACAATTCGCACACAAAAACAATATCTCCACTTACTCTGTTCCTCCGATTACTCTCCAGCTCTTTGACAGTACATCAAACTTTGTAATCACTCAAGCTGTCGATATATCAGTGAAATTCCCCACATCCGGTGATATCACCCCTATGACCTTTTACCTCGCTCCGTTAGACTCTGACTGCTCGATTGTCCTTGGACATAACTGGCTCACCCGCTACAATCCGTTGATTGATTGGGTACTGAGCAGTTTAACATTCCGGACTCCTGCAGAAAGTTTGCTAGCGCCCCTGTCGACTCCCTCTCCGGTTCAGTCCGGTAACCCTGTCTCCGGCCTCTCCGGCCAATCTGACCCCGGCCTTGCACCATCTGTCGACACTCCGGTTTGTACCCCTCCGCACATCTCCCTGATTAATGCAGCCGCATTCGTGCATGCGTGCAAATTAGAGGGATCTACCAAATACCAACTTCAGCTGCGTCCCTCCGACTCAGCAAAGGCTCGTTCTTCCTCCGCCTCTACTCCGCCGGACCTGGACATCGTCCCTCTGGAGTATCGCGATTATGTGGATGTGTTCAGCAAGGCAAAGGCCTCTGAACTTCCCCCGCATCGTGACTACGACTTGAAGATCGACCTTGAAGAAGGTACTTCCCCACCTCTGGGAACCCTCTACTCACTGTCTCCGGTTGAGCTCTCCGCTCTCTGGACCTTCATCGATGAGAATCTTAATACAGGTTTCATCCGTCCTACCGCTTCCTCCCATGCTGCTCCGGTCCTCTTCGTAAAAAAGAAGGACGGCTCACTCCGCCTCTGCATTGACTTCCGAGGCCTAAACAAAATCACCAAAAAGGATCGCTATCCACTCCCCCTAATCTCTGACCTACTAGACTCCCCAAGCCGTGCTAAGATCTACTCGAAGATCGACCTCCGGCACGCGTACCATCTAGTACGGATTGCTCTGGGCGATGAGTGGAAGACCGCCTTCCATACGCGCTATGGGTCTTACGAGTGGTTAGTAATGCCCTTTGGCCTCACTAACGCCCCTGCAGCCTTCCAGCGCTTTGTCAACACCATCTTCGCTGACATGCTGGATGTCTGCATTGTTGTGTACCTCGACGACATCCTCATCTACTCCAAGGATATGGAGTCCCACCAGCAGCATGTCCGGGAAGTGCTCCGCCGTCTCCGGTTGCATGGCCTCTTTGCCAAACCGGAGAAATGCGAGTTCCACTCGGACTCGGTAGAGTATCTTGGCTACCGCCTATCTCCTGACAGTCTAACTATGTCTCTGGACAAAATCCAGACCATCTCCGACTGGCCTGAACCTCGAAAGGTAAAGGACATCCAGTCCTTCCTAGGCTTTGCCAATTTCTACCGCCGGTTTATATTCAATTACTCGGACATTGTGGTCCCTCTTACCCGTCTCACCCGGAAAGACGCTCCTTGGAACTTCTCCAAGGACTGTCGACATTCCTTCAATGCTCTCAAGCATGCCTTCACCACCACGCCCATCCTCACCCATTTCATTCCGGATACCCCTATTATTGTGGAAACTGACGCCTCCGACTACACTGTCGCTGGCATCTTGTCTATCACCTGCGCCGACGGAGAGATTCGTCTGGTCACATACTACTCCTGGACCTTGACTGCTCCGGAGTTAAACTACGACACCCACGATAAGGAACTACTTGCTATCTTCGAAGCATTCTGGAACTGGCGCCACTACCTTGAAGGTTCCGCCTCTCCTATAGACATCGTCACGGACCACAAAAACCTCGAGTACTTCTCCACCTCAAAAGTACTGTCCCGCCGGCAAGCCTGGTGGTCTGAATTTCTCTCTCAATTTAATCTTGTCATTTGTTTCCGCCCCGGAAAACTCGGTGCCAAGCCGGACGCTCTCACTAGATGATGGGACGTCTACCCCAAAGAGGGGGATAGTGGCTACGCCCGGGTTAATCCCCAAAATCTTAGGCCAGTGTTCACTCAAGAACAGCTCTCTAACTCTCTTCGCACTACTTATCTAGAGTTTCCGGTCCTCCGTGCAGTCGCAATCATGGATGTGGAAACACTCCATAGCGACATCCTCTCCGCACTACCCTCTGATCCCATTGCCCAGGTCCACCTCGCAGATCCACTGGACTCTCGCTGGTCCACAGACGAGGCTGGATTCCTTCGACTAGACGGTCGCATATACGTACCGGACTTGGATGATCTCTGTCTCTGGGTACTCCGGTATCGACACGATCACCCGCTGAAAAGATAACTATGTGTTTGGGTGGCTGCTCCCTCAGATGAGGTGCATTCAACCCAGGGACTTCTGGAGGTCTGGCAAGGCTCCAAAGGACTAAGGAGACTAAGAAACTAGAGAGTGGAAGGGTGGTTCAGTCACTCCAAGACTGAGCTCAAAGATATACACTGAAGAGAAGGATATTGCTTAGTAAGCTAAGTACAAGCCTACATAGCTAAGGTAAGAGTCCAGTATCAGTACTACCAATCTACACACCCAGACACAGGACTGTCTCTACACCGCTCGCTGGTCACTTTGGGCAAAACCGGACTCTAGAGCTAATCTGGCGTGAGTATACCTGGCCTGGTCTCCGGACCTTCGTCAAGGATTACGTCCGGTCATGTACCTCTTGCGCACAAGCTAAGACACCGCGCCATAGACCCTACAGGTTGCTGAAACAGCTCCCTGTACCGGAGAAGCCTTGGAACTCCATCTCAATGGACTTCATAGAGCAACTCCCTTCATCTACTGGCTTTACCGCCATCCTGGTCGTGGTAGACAGGCTTTCTAAACAAGCCATTTTCATCCCTACTCATGACACCATCACTAGCCCGGAGCTCGCAAAGCTCTTTTTACTCCACGTGTTCTCCAAGCACAGTGTTCCTGCCCACGTCACCTCAGATCGCGGTACCGAGTTCGTCTCACACTTCTTCTGGTCACTTGGAAAGGCCCTCGACATGCGCCTCCACTTCACCTCCGGTTACCACCCGGAGGGCGATGGCCAGACAGAGCGGTCTAACCAGACGCTGGAACAGTACCTCCAGATCTACTGCAACTACCAGCAGGACAACTGGGCGGACTTACTCCCATTGGCGGAGTTTGCATACAACAACGCACCTAGTGCTACCACCGGAGTCTCTCCGTTCTTCGCTAACAAGGGCTACCACCCTAACATCTCTGTCTACCCAGAACGCGACATGACCTCTGCCAGGGCTCGTGACTACGCAGTCGACCTTGAGTCACTGCACCAATACCTTCGAGAAGAAATGGCCCACGTGCAACTTCGCTACCAGGGTCCGGCTGATGCCAAACGTACTCCGGCACCGGACTTCAAAGTAGGCGATCAAGTATACGTGAAAGCCAAGTACTTCCGGTCTACTCGACCATCCAAAAAGCTATCGGAAAAGAATCTTGGGCCCTACACTATCATAGCACAAGTAGGCTCTCTCTCTTTTACGCTACGTCTTCCAGATTCCATGCGCGCCGTTCATCCCGTCTTCCACGTCTCCCAACTCGAACCGGCCACACCCAACACCATACCGGACCAGATACAACCTCCTCCGCCACCGGTCGAAGTAGATGGTGAACCGGAGTTCGAGATCTCTGAGATCCTCGACTCCAAGGTCGACCGTCAATGAAAATCGTGCAAGTTACTCTACTTGGTGCGATGGTCCGGTTACGAAGGAACTGACGAAGAAACGTCATGGCTTCTCGCCACTGAACTTGGCAACGCTACGGAACTCTTAGAAGATTACCATGTCCGGTACCCGGACAAACCCAGACCACTTGCGTCCATGTAGTATTACTCTCGCCTCCATTTCCCTTATCTGTTTCCCTTGTCTGTTTCTCTTATCTGTTTCCCCTATCTGTTTCACTCTGTAATATCACTCACTCCCAAGTCAAAGCCACTTCTCTTATAAACAAAAGTTAAACTAATTTACATTTTCTATTTACAAGGAGTCCGGACCGGACCACCTACTCCGGCACACCGCTGCCAGGGTTCTCCTGCTCCTCATGGAGCCCCTGGACTTCTTGTTCGACCTCCTCCGGGTCGACCTCCGCCTCGCTGTCCTCCGACTCCTCGTCCTCGTCCCAGGGTGCCATAAAGAAACGACACTCCTCGAGAAAAGTCTCGAGGCCGGCCGTCAGCCGCTCATTTCCCCTCGCCACCGAGCGAGTGGCATCTGCGACCCAGCGCATCTGCCTGGTCATCTCCTCAATGGCCCCGGTCAACCTGTCCAGCCGCTCCAGGAACGGTCCAGGGTCAAACCTGGACCGCTGCCCAGACGGCCCCGGCACCTCGACGATGTCATCGTCGATGACGACCTTGGCGACTGTCTTCTTCTTCTTCCTCTTCTCCCCTCCTCGTGGCGACGTCTCGACTGCCTTTCCCTTGCCCTTGTCGCCACCGGACCCGGACCCGGCGTTCCCCACCTCCGGCCACTCGCACCGCTCCTTGAGCCCGGCGCACTTCATACATGCGCGCTGCTTGGGTTTCTCTGGGTCCCTTTCGCACTTGGCTTTGTGCTTCGCACAGCGAACGCACCTGCCAGGAAGTTAAAAATAGCAAAGAAAATTAATAAAAGCACTTACCAGACATTGTCACTCCGGTCACCACTCGGACCCGCCTCTGGCTCTTCCCTCGTTCTTTTCTTCGACACTTCCTGCGCCAACGCCCTCTGCCTCGCTGTGACCTCTGCAGCCCTTCGCTGCACCTCCGCCCTGTCCTTCTCCGCCTGCTCACGCGCCTGGCGCTCCGCCTCCTCTCTCGCCTTCTGCTCCGCCTCCGCCTCTTCGTGCGCTCGCCTCTCTGCCTCTTCCCTACGCTGCTTCTCCTCCCTCTTCACTTGCTTGCGACGACAATGTTCCTTCGCCTTGGCGTCGAGGACGTCGGACTTGTCCTCGCTACCGGACTGAAGCTCCGGTGTTGGGGCCTTTGTCCAATCCCTGGACTCGGTGGCAGCGGAGGCGATGGGGCTGGTGGACTTAGCAGTGTTTGACATGTTTAGATCGATGACAGGAAACTGGGGGTAAAAGCAAGAACTGGTCTGATCTTTATAGATCCAGAATTCGTACTCAGACATTTACTCCGGACTCCGCATTGTTCTAGGCGACCACACGACAGCCTCATTGGGGCCTCATGGGTTCGGCCCCTAAAGGGGGGATACTGTTATGACCATGTCCAACTCCGGATCATATCCGGTTACTCCGGTCACATCGCAGGCCTACAGCTCAACTCCGGTCGTTCTCAGTTACTCCGGTCAACGGTCACGCAGATAACCTTCCGCTAACTACGACCCTTGGTCTATACTCTGTTCGCTCTTACTACACCTCGCCGTCTACCCTGCCTTGACGTGAGTTCTCCGTGAACTCGATATATCCTATACCTTGTAGCATTTTCACTGGACCTGATTTATTTTACCCGGACCTGACTTTATTTTCATCGGACCTGACCTAGTACTTTCTCCAGTTGTCCCTTGTCCGCCTTTTAGGCTGTTTACTTGTCACCGTATATGCTTGACCCTAGTTCTTACTTAGTATAAGTACTCTGTAGTTTATCCTGTACTCCTCAGTCTGAAATCAACCATAGTCTCTACTCCTGATCTTGCCCGTCTCCGTCTCCCCTTCTTGACCAGAACCTACACAAGGGATCAACGCTCGTTGTCCTTAGTCGTTGAATCCAAGCGGTCACCAACTCCGGCCGGACTAATCTCTTGTCCAGCCCTCTGCTCTCCCCCTTCGTCCGCTTCTGTCCGGACTTGACCGGACCCCCTACCGGAGTAGACCCGGACTTGACACAAACCAACCCTCCCCTGGACAGTACTGGACAGTACTGGCCAGTTACCCCAGAGCCCCAGCTACTCCTAGCAAGGTACCTAACTGGCTAGCACTGTCCAGACTGTCCCAGCACTGGTTCCAGGCTGTTCCAGCTGTCCCAGACTGTTCCAGTAGTACTATCAACAGCATCCATACTATACTGCTTGTACTTGAAACCTTTCGAGCACTTATTTCATGCAATATTAATGTCAAGGAATTTATATTGATTCAATAAACAAACTGCAGAACAAGACTAAATATTATATACATTGAGGTGGTGGTCGTCGTCGTCGATGGCCGCGACGTCAACGCAGGTGGTGGGGGTAGTAGCGGCGACCGCGTCGAGGTGGTTGTCGTTGTCGTTGCTGGTGCCGCATCGACGACGCAGGTGGTGGGGTCGTCGTTGTCGTCCTCAGTGCCTGATGGTGGTGGCCGCGCGTCATCGACGCTGCTGGTGGGGTATCATCGTCGACGCAGGCGGTGGTGGTGGTGGCTGCTTCGTTGACGCTGCTGGTGGGGTCGTCGTCGTCACTGGTGGGGTCGTCGCCGTCGCTGGTGGTGGTGGCCACGTCGTAATCGACGACGGTGGTGGTGATGGTCGCGTCGCCGACGGTGGTGGTGGGGTCGTCGTCGTCGCTGGTGGTGGTGGTCGCGTCGTCGTCCCTTGTGGTGGCCTCGTCGTCGATGAGGTTGGCAGTGGTGGTCACGTCGTCGACGTTGGTGGTGGCCTCGTCGTCATCGACATTGGGGGTGGTCGCGTCATCGACGCTGGTGGGTGGTCATCGTCGCTGGTGGTGGCCTCGTCGTCGTCGCGTCGACGTTGGTGGTGGTGGCCGCGTCGTTGTCTACGCTGGTGGTGGTGGCTGTTGGGTGGTGGTGTGGAAGACGGAGAGGAATAAAGACTTAAAGAAATTTTTGAAGTGTGTGTGTGTGTGCGTATTTGTGTAGTTGATTATATCAGCATATTGAACTACCAATTTCCTAATAGTATTTACCACGTCACTACACGCCTCGCCCACAGCCACACCATCGACGCGACCACGGCATCAGCGACGACGACGACACCAACCACCACCACCACCACCACCACCACCACCAGCGTCGTAGACCAGATGACGACGACGGCTAGGCCACCACCACCACCCATCACCACCACTCCACCAGCGTTGACGGCCACCACCTTGAACGCGAGGACAACGACGACCCCACCACCACCAACGACGACCCCACCGCCACCAACGACGACCCTCACCATCAACGTTGACGACGATGACGATCCCCCACCACCATCCCCAGCGTCGACGGCGGCGACACGACCACCCCCATCCCCAGCGTCGTCCGACGATGACGCCGACCCCGATGCCCACCAACCCCCCAGCCACAACGGCGCTGACCACCGCGCCAGCGCAGCATCGACGATCACCCCCCCTCTGTTCGACAGCCACCCCGAATATATTATTTAGTTATATATGATGTATTCTGTAGTTTTAGTTCTAATACACTTATTTTTTTTTATTACTCTGTACTGAATACTTGAATGGAGTGACTAGGAACCAGACTGACACGGAGTCGGACAGACTGGAACAGAGTTGGACAGGCTGGGCGGTTGGCTAAGCGCTGTCAAGTGCTGTCAGCTTGGCTAAGCATTAGGGTTGGTTTGCTGATGTTGTATACCATCGTCCCATTTGTTCGCACTTGTTCGCAATGTTCCACCTAGTCCCTACAATGGTACCAATGCTTTTCCATGTGTTTACAAGCTGCGGAACATGCACGTCAATCATTCAAGAGGTCTGTCACTATAGGCAACCATCTAATGCTTGTCCTCCACCTTCTCATTTGTTTGCACTTGTTTGAAACATTTTACCTAGTTCTAACAATAGTACAAATGCTGCAACAAGTGTTTACAAGCTGTGGAACACCACCATTAAATTATCACAGAAGTCAACCTGTATGGTCAACCACTAACACTTGTGCACCACCTTTCCATTTGTTTGCACCCATTAGCAACATTCCACATATTCCCAACCATGGTACAAGTACTGGTACAGGTGTGTACAAGCTCAGAACGTGCTCATTGAAATATTACAGAGATCTGCCCCTATCGTCACCCCCAACACATGTATGCCATCTTCCCATTTGTTCGCACTTGTTTGCAACATCCTAAATAGCTGTTACAATAGTAAGAATGGTATTAAAAGTATTTACAAGCTGCAGAACACAACCATTGAATTATTACAGAGGTCTACCCACATAGCCAACCACCCAACACTTGTACACCATCTTCCCACTTGTTTGCACTTTTTCGATATATTATACCTAGTTGTTAAAATAGTACAAGGGCTATCAAAAGTGTTTACAAGCTTCAGAATACGTCCATCAATTATTACAGAGTCCTTCCCCTATAGTCAAACCTCGAATAATTATACACCATCCTCCCATTTCTTTGCACTTGCTTGCAACATTATACCTCATTGGTACAATCATACCAAGGCTGGTACATGCAGAACACAACCATAAAATTATTACAGTGACTACTCAACATCAAGTGGATGTATGTCATATAGATTAAATGCACAGGTCGACATCTTGAATACTTTCCAACCCTTCAAGCCAAGTGTTGTATCAACACGTCTCTCACCATTTGATAGGGAACAGAAGATGGAATGCTTTCAGGTATATAAAGCATTTGTCACTGGGCAAGTAGGCTTGAGGTATTTGGGTGCGGATAAACTAATGTATGTCGAGAGGCCGCATACCTCAATACTTGCTACCTCTGTCAGATCATCCATTCTATTCCATTCATCTCTCATTGTTGTCGATCTCCTGCATAGCTTCATCATCACCATCATCCTCGATCTGAACCATGCTTTCTTCCTAAGACAACTCTTTTGTCAATCTAGCCAGCTCAGTTTCTTCTTTGATGGTTGCATTCTTTCCATTGAATTTGCAGATCAGTGACTTGGCAATGAGGCCCACAATATGAACAAACAGCATGTATGGCTTGGAGAGTCAGCAAACTTATTTTCGAGTGTACAGAGCTCTTGGATCATGACATTGTTATTCATTGCATTGTCACACATCATGCCAAATATCTAGGAGTACTCTCAAGTATCCAATTAGCAGATAAGTTTGAATCGAGTAAAACCTTTTCTGCTAATCCAAGACCTTCCAGAATACTTGCAAACACTGTTTCCATTTCGAGACCAGTGTGGGACTGATATCATGTCAGCGCTCACAAGGTACATCAGGTTAGTCACCCACTAATATAGGTACTTGAATAATGTCTGATGGCATCATCAGTGTTGTGCCATTGTGCTCCAGATGGACACAGGATGCAATGGGCGCATGGTGGTTTGCTGTCATCCAAGCATCAGTAGTGAAATTCAGCCCACTATCATATTCCTGGTAAATAATTAGTCAAACTCATATTGGTTTGTATCTAAACTAACTCATAACATCTTAGTGAGACAGGTTTGAGTGTGTGTGAAGATAAGATAGACATGGAATAACTCAGTCCATCATGAAGGGAAGGTATTTGGTATGAAGGGCCACCTGTCTTCATTAAAGACTGAAATCTCCTGTCTTCGACAATCGAAAATGGACAAAGGCTTTTGGACACCCAGCAAAATCCACCACTTACTTTGTCTGCTCAGGAGTGTGTGCATGGTGAGAGTAAATTGTTTTCCCTCCTTTGATTCAAAGGCCATGGTGATGAATCCATCTTTCAGAATAATTGTCTGGATCAGCCACATGCACAAATCACTCCACAGCACGATTTCACCTGCTTTAGTCAATTATGAACTTAGTTTATAGTAGCATGCAAACTTTGACCACAACATCTTTTTCCTACCAACACACCCATCTACCCCAACTATATATCATCATAGGACCATGTGAAGGACACTGCGAGTGTTTCTGTATTCTTTTCAGCAACATACATACCCTTCTCCTTATATCAGATAGCATGATATCAAATAAATTCAGACAGTCTTTTCAGCATATTGACAGTGGTAATATGGATGTTATAAATGACTAGAAAGATGATGGGAGTTGATTCCCAGTGAGAATTGGACATCCCCTGGTGTGACACAGTATGCCGAGATGTGATTTTCCTTATTAAGCATATGTCCAGATAGTGTCAAATATTACAAAATCTCAAATGCAACATTTTGCTTTACCTTCGCATGCGCAATCCGCCCGATGTCGGTGTCGATTCTGCAAAGCATTGCATCGTTTTGCGCATGCAAAACGATTTAATGCTTTGCAGACACTTGCTACCTTGGCAACGTCGTGTCAAAGGGAGGTACCTACTAACATGTCACAGTGTGTGATGATGTCAGCACGTTGAGCAAGATATTCTTCTAAGTCTTTCACTGTCAGTTCCTTCCATGACAGAGCCGCTCAGCTACTGTAAATTCCTGATGACTAGGTAAGTCATTGTTTCTGTTCACTCCCTCAGGCTGACCTTTTCCTGCATGGCCATCTGGTGGCCTTTGGTGTACCGTTTTCAAGTGTTTTCGCACCTTGCTCATTTCGCCTGAAAGAGGACCTGTTAGGTCATGCATTTGGCCTCCAGGAGGCACACTTAGAGTTGGTGGTTGTAGCACTATGGTCAGTTTGGCAACTTCCAGCAGTAAGTCCATCTCTATTCATTTGTTTTTGACCCCTTCTAACCTGTGCTTTGACCTAAATACAGGTTCGTTCATATGAACCTGGGAGTCATCCCGACTGCTAATACTTTCAATATTTAGGCTTTCATTGACATTTAAGCGACCTTGGCCTCCGCTCGCAAGTATCTCGAGTCTTCGGCTCAACTCGCCCCAGGTAGTAGGCAATCTGCCGCGATCAGCCAGATCAGACAGTCTCACTGACGCGTTTCCAGTGTTCTCTTACTGTCTCCATGTGGTTCCATGAGTGGGAGTGTCATCTGACCTTCCCTCGACTTCAGTTGGTTGCCACAGTCCCCAGAGATACCCTCGCTCACACGATGGTATGTATTCTTCAGCTAGCAGCACTGCCACTGCTCAATGTGCCGTCTATGTCACTGGCATGTCCGTTTCGGTTACCAACCCCATCACCAGCTATCTCGTCTTCAACGCTTGCCACAATCAGCTTGTCCAAAAGACGATCTGTCAGTTTGTGGTCCCTGGTACCTTGACTGGCGCGTTCAACAGCATATATACTTTGATACTACCTGCGCTGACCCATTTCCATCGACTAGCATGCTTGGGTGTTGCGATTTCGGTCGTATATGGTGAGCTTCTCGTTTTCTCATTTGTTTGACGTGTTCTGATGTTCTGCTGCATGTTTCCAGCCGTTTCCATGTCCGTTGCAATGCTGTGCATGTCCGCATACACGCTCGACGTGTCTGCATGGTTTTTGAAGCCATTCAACTGGTCTGCAGACCATCTTGCGCCTCTAACAGGTAGGTTTTGCGGTTTTGATGTGTTTTGATGCAGTCTGTCGTTCTCCGTTTCATCTGCAGCCGTTTCCGTCTCACTTGCGACGCTGTGCACATCCATTTTCACGCTCGATGTGTCCGTGCCATCTCTGCAGCCATTTGGCTCCTCGGAGTGCTGCTTTGCAGCCTCTACAGGTGAGTCTGGCGGTTTCATACACTTTCGGGGTATTCTGATGTTATCTGGCTCATTTACAGGCATTATTGCGTCCGTTTTGATGCCTGGCATGTCTATGTGCCCGCTCGACCTGTCTGTCTGGCCCCCAAGGTTATCCATCTCGACTACGAGCCGTTTCACGCCTCCAGCACCCAGGTATATCTCTGCACTTAGAACTTGGTCGCATCAATCATTCTCTTGCATGCTCATGCATCATTTGGACCTTCATTTGTTCAGTCTCATCTCGATTCTCTCGCCCGCCTGCACTTCACTTGGACTTTACCCACACAGCCTCAGCACTACCTTCATTGCATCCTCATTGCACGATTTGATTCTCGCTCATTCAAGTTTATAGGATGGTGGTATTACTAGTAGGCATTAAGTAGTAATTGAAGCAATAATATTTGGTCATATTAGAGCATATTAGAGCATATTGCATAAGAAATGCAAAGTCTGTAAAGAAGATATTTTGTCACATGTGAGAATATGTTACAACAAAGAACTTGAGTACAGTGATATGCTTGGATATGATATTTTATGTTCACACATGAAATTGCAATATATTGTCACACCATGCTCTGCCCCAGAATATCGCAAATATGATATTTGTCAACCTTTTATTACAGGAATGTGTCGGGATATGTCTTCCATTCACAACCACCCACAAAGTCATATCGCGTCACAATACGTCACACCAGGCGATGTCCAGTTTTCACTGGGGTTGATTCCTAGACCCCAACATGTGTTCCTATGAATATACCCAGTGTGACTCTTCTCATCTTATATTGGTCTCAGAAAATTCAGGAGCATGTCACTGATACCTGAAACATGTCTACCCCATATATATATCATCACAGGACTGTGGAAAGAACATTTGTGATGTACCTGTATTTTTTTGCGACAACACACACACCCTACTCCTCATACCTTACATTACTGTATCTAATAAATTCAGGAAGCTATTACAGATTGTTCAAATGGTTGTTATTGGGGTTTTTGAGGTCTCTGAAGATGATGAGAATGGTCCTGAGCCTTGCAGAATATTTCCTAATAAGATGTGTTTCCGGTACCCAAGCATGCTTGCATCACCTGTAGAATATTATGCCGACCGCCGTTTTGTCGGAAACTTGGACTGGGACCTCCCAATTGGTCTATCTACCCCCTCCCATCATTACATTTCCCAAAAGATTGTTTACAGTTTGTAATTATAATTCCACCACAGGCTGTATAGAAGTTGGACTGCAGAAGGTTGCATTCCTCTCTCATACCAAAATAGTCATCATTCCTTGGATTCTTTCTGCCTCTTGATGGTTCTTGTGTGAGTGATGACTGCTAGATGTCAGCAGTCATCCCTTGCTCCAGGATAGTCCATCAGGAAATCGATGAGAGTCTGCTCAACCTTTATATAGCATTACCATCTTTTCCATGTGTATCCATATGCATCATTTTGATATACACTTAGATCATGCTAGTTACTTCATGGGAGTGTTTAGAGTAATGGTCATCTTCATCATTCTGCTTTACTTGTGATCAATTTAGTCCATTTGCTTATTTTTATCATGTTATATCATCATTGCACTACTAGATGCATATGACCAAATACTCAATCCCTACTAGATGTGATCAAATGTACATATCATCATAGCTACTTATAAATGTGTTCTGACCTTTCTTTATTTCTCTTGTGATCTGATTTTCCCAATTGTAATAATTGTTGGCACAATTATCAGCACCCTCATAATGTTGTCACTGGTCAACAGTATTTTGTTGATATATGCATATACATTGGTCACCTCTCCCATGTTTCTAGCTCTGATCAATAACACCATTGGAGTAGTATGTCTTGCATCCTAGATCTGCACACCCTTGCAGATACTAATGACCACACTCATCCATGATTATAATAGATGGTATCTTTGACAATCTTTCTCATGCTAACTAATCAGAACATATTTATCTACAGTTGTTATGATGATAAATTTGATCAGTCATGGACCTCTGGAAATATTGGCCAGTATCATCTTCACTTTCAAGCTTATTGATAAGATCACCATTGTCTTAAATACTTGGCTGGACCTGTTTACCTAACTGGTAATTATGAGAGAGTGTCTTGCTAATGTCAGACTTTCTCAGCTGTATCAACACCATCATCATGGTAGGTAAGACCAAGTTCATCTAGGGTCATCATCACAGATATCTTTGGACAGTTGTGTCACAATGGAAATGATGCACAGAATTGTCTGTTATTAGCATGGTTGCTTGAACTTGCCTATTTTGTATTTATGAAAGGTGTGGTCAATGTAGTCAATGTGCTACATACTGTACCTACATGATCATTAACATGTTATCAATTTGCTTCTGGACCAGAAATGATTGCCAACCAGCCATACTAGTAGGCTGGGAATATCACTCATGTCTCAGCAATAGAGAAAGCAGAATCACCAATCACATTGTCATATCATAGATGTCTAGCATGTACTACGTGTAAAGGTATAAAATGTATGCGCCGAAAATCACGTCACTCGGATCCGTCAATCGCACCTGCTTCCCTCTCCTTGTACTCCGCACGTTTTTGGCGAATCCTGGCGAGCGCGCTGTCTTTGGAGGGGAGACGTTCAACATCCGAGTATAACGGAAATACTTGACTGTTCCCTTCTTTAGCAACGAATCCGAGATCTCGCAAATCACGCACCGATTCCACCACGCCATCAGCTGGTTGACCTCACCTTTTTCATCTGGGTCATCGAGCAACCCAAGAATACTATTATAAAAACGTTCAGAATCTGTGGCTAGATCAGTGCGTGAAAAGACTTGAGTCGACATCAATGCAAAGCGGGCCTACACAAAAAGTCAAACATCTGAAAACAACATCATGCGTACTTACCTGTGTAGCGACGTAGGCTAGAGACGCCTTCGTCGTCGAGTGCATGCCGTGGATACGAGCATTTCCGGAGCGCGTTGCCTTGGGTTCCTGATCTACAGAGCTCGGCGACGTAAAAATATGCTTGAACGCCTTCAGACAGTAAAATTCAGCATGAAATGCATGAGTGGCGAGGTCTTACCGTTACGAGGAGGCCACTACGAAGAAGACCATTCCAGGGATCTTCAGGGTCATACGTATAGTTGGCAAACAAGAAGATCGACCACTGATCCCCGGCCACTTGAAGCTCACCATTTGCAAGCTTGGTGCGGACGCTGGAAGCCATGCGCATGTAAATTGAGCAACAAGGCTCGCGAAGTATAAATTACTTACGCTAAGTTATTCCAATCGAGACCTGCGGGACATAAAAGAGCACCAGTGCGATCATGGTTGAATCCACGGCCGGATTTGACGTTGCGAGGGATATGAGGGGTCAATGATTGACCTTTTGGAGTGATCCAATCAACGATTGGACCTTTCATTCCCTTGGTGTCATCGGCCCTGGCACCATTAGCACCCTTCTGAATCTGCCAATGACATATAAACCAATGCTCGATACAAATAAATCATCAGAAGATAACATACCAAATCCGCTATCACCATTACCTCTTCTTCTGAAGATGACATGAGCTGATTTTCCAAGCCAGGCACTGATCGAAGCAGCTCACGAAAAACAGAACGCTCCTTCTGCTGCCTACGAACTAAATCAGAAATTACTTAGGTGGTGGCAGTATGCAACGTACGCAATTGTGAGGCTCTCATCATCTGGTTCATCGTACATAAACTGAAGACCATTCGCAATCAGCGTCTGCACATTGCAAAACGCATGGACAGTCCTGCCAAAGTGGCGTCCATGGTGTACTAAGGGGTCCTGAGAAGTGCTGCAGATGTAGGGTAAGCTCACAAGAGGTTCGAAGATTAGCAAGGTAACATACGGTTTTTTCCTGGGGCCTAGTTGCAATGCATTGGATCCTGCACGCTTCCTACTGGAGGGTGTAGAAGGGTCATCCTGCGTGGTGGAAGTAGACATACTCAAAGGTGAGTCGCGTGGTGATAACAATGAGACGAGATGGCTGGGACGAGGGATCGAGCTCCACCACCACCCTTTAAATAATGGAAATCGGATTGATTCCCACGCAAAAATACGGAGTGAAGCGTGGTGATGACAGCAAGGCCGGCGTAATGACAACTCACACCTGCAAAGCATCATAGTCAGCGGATAGTGAGGTAGCGTAATGGCGATGAATCGAAATTCACACCTGTGTGAATAGAGTGAAGCCAGTCGGAAAGCAAGGCAAGCGCGATTGTGGTAATGAATCGAAAGTTCACAACTGCGAAAACAACAGCAATTAACCAAACTCGCACCAGGCTGCAAAAACATCATGGTTAGCGGACAGTGAGTTAGCGCAATAGCAATGAACCAAAATTCACACCTGCATGAACAGAGGGAAGCCAGATACCGGCAAGCAAGCCTAGCGCGATCGCGGTAATGAATCAAAAATTCACAACTGCGAAAACAACAGCAAGGCCAAACTCACACCTGCAAAACATCACGGTTAGCGGATGGTGAGTTAGCGTAACAGCAATGAATCGAAAATCACACCTGTGTAAACAGAGTGAAGCCAGATACCGAAAAGCAGGGCTAGCGCGATTGCGGTAACGAATCGAAAATTCACAACCGCGAAAACAGAAGGTAATGATGACTCACCTGCAAAAGCATGGATAGTAGACATTGAGGTTAGTGTAATAGCAACTTGAACAGGAATTCACACCAGCATAAACAGAGTGAAGCCAGAAATGCGGAGAGGTCAAATCTATTTAGCGTTGAGATCATGATAGATTAGAGATCGAGGACTCACCACTGGGTTGAGAAGCCTACGGGAGTTGGTGAACACGGTGGGACTTCGGGCACCCTGGTTGCGTGGCTTATTCAACTTCGTTCCCTTCAGGCACCCTCAGCTGGGGCCCTTCTGCCATGTACTAGTAGTGCTAGATAGAAAAGCCTATCCGTGACACTACTGGGCCAGGCGTTCGGGGAGGTTTTTCGAAGTCCGACAGGTCTCAAACAAAATCACCAGCGGGCCGAGCTTACGATAGGTTTGTTCAAACTCTGTTAGGTACTTAGTAGTAGCAGATGAGAAAATACAGCATGTGACTGTGTCGGCGGCTGTACTATCATTTCCCGGATCTCCCGATCAATGACTAGGGCCTTGAGGTGAAAATGATTATTAGAAATTAGAAATGAAATGAAATAGATATACGGCCGACAGTAGGGCAGTAAGACTATACTTGTAGGCTAGTTAGGACCTAACGGTGTTTGAAATCGACAGTAGCAGCTGAGAAAATAGAGCACGTGTGTATTTCCCATCTCTCAACAGCGACTTGGCGAAGCGAGGACTTGCATTCTCAGATCGATTGGGACAGTAGTAGGTACTAGGTAGGACCTAACGGAGTTTGAAATTGACATGAAATGAAATGGAAATACGGCACGTGTGTATTTCCGCATCTCTCAACAGCGACTTGGCGAAGCGAGGACTTGCATTCCCATCTCCCAATCAATGACCGAGTCGTCAAGTTCAAAGCGGAAACAATTCGTAGCGTTTCCGTTCCGGTGGTCAAATGACGAATTTCCAACCAAAGTTCTAACACTAAAGGCGAAGCGATCACTATTGGCATGCAGTTAAAAGGCAGCACGGTTAGCGTATACTGCACCACTAGGACCTGATACTCTCTGAGCAGAATATCTTTGAGCGACATCGTGACATAGATGACATCTACGACCAATAGACAACATGGTGGCGGTACGCTTTTGGTATCACCTTTTTGTTTACGCTGCTGAAGATGATTTTTTATTCGTCAGCTCCTCAGACCCCTAGTATGTTGCCCAGCGGGCTCAAAGTTGAACGGTCAATGTTGATGAAATGTTTGGTCACCCAATGTGAGTAGCAGCTACTTATCGTATGAGGTAATAGCTTGATGGGTCATAGGCGCAAGTGCAGAGCAACGTGAAACCCATCAAAAACGCCGACATCTGGAGATCGAACCAGATTATCAGGCCAACAGCAATGCATTGAAGGAGTCTACAGCATTTGACCAATTTGAAATATTGACTACCCTCATTCGGGAGCTGCAAGAGATGAAGTGGCAGCTAGGACAAATAATGACGGATATCGCAGTCAAACAGGGACTGGCTGGCATTGGTAGCACCTCTCAGGCCCCATGTCGGATATGTCGTGGACAGGCAAATGGTCAGCGTGTGGAAGACGATGAATTCGACAAGAGATCAACCTTCAGCGATGAGGAATCTCAATGCCCTTTGTAGTACTGACCTCCCAATTAACCTACGGTGATCAGTACAGATTAACTCTCATCCTTACTACAAGAGCACTGCTATATGGCCTATGTGTGAATATACTAGGATGGCTTTCTAGCAATAATAGATTGAACACAGCTATTATATAAAAGGGCCTGTATATAAATGAGAAGGTAATATCCCATGTATTCTTGCTTTTGCCCATCTACAAATCGCAGCGATACCTTAGTTCTTTGTTCATGATCCGCACCGCAGAATCAGACTGTGTTTCCTGTCTTACTGAGTCTCCTGGAATCAGAAGTCTCCCTTCTTCTCCTGAATCCCTAAACATCAAGATGGCGCTCTCTGATTTCATGTCTCTTGACCCACCAACTGCCAAGGGTCTCGTTTCCCGACCTCCATCCCCTTTGTCAACTTCGTCCACCTCGTCCTCCTCACCCTTGCCCTTGCCCTTGCCCTTGCCCTTGCCATCGTCCTTACCGCCGCCTTCACCTGATTCCTTGGCTGACAAGCCATTTGAGAAAGTCCATGCCCCGAATGTTGGGATGGATAAGGTATTTACCCGTCCTCTTCGTTTGTTTGTGATTGTTTACACATCAGATGTAGACTACAGACTCGACAGAGTCTGAGTTTCGCCATGCTGATGAGCAGGCTCGACTTTGGTCTTCTGCATTGAAGGCAAAGAAGGCTGCCTTGGAGAACTTGTTGAATGTTCAGAGGGCGCTCGAGGAGGTTGAGGTGTCCATTGCGAAACATTTCCCCACGGAGACCGTTGAAGGTGCTCATGCACGCTTTTTGTCTCCATTAAATCCTGCCGAACTGTTACGACCATGCCCAACTCCAGGCCTTATCCGGTCACTCCGGTCGTATCGCAGCTCTACAGCTCTACTCCAGTCGCTCGTCTCCTACTCTGGTCGCGCTCACGCAGATAACCTTCCGCTAACTACGACCCTTGGTCTATACTCCATTCGCTCTTACTACACCTCGCCATCTACCCTGCCTTGACGTGAGTTCTCCGTGAACTCGATATATCCTATACCTTGTAGCTTTTTCACCGGACCTGATTTATTTTACCCGGTCCTGACTTTATTTTCACCGGACCTGACCTAGTCCTAACTCCGGTCGTCCCTTGTCCGCTATTAGGTTGTTTACTTGTCACCGTATGTACTCGACCCTAGTTTCTACTTAGTATAAGTACCCTCTAGTTTACCTTGTATACCTCAGTCTGAAATCAACATAAGTCACTACTCCTGTTCTCGTCCATCTCCATCTCCGTCTCCGTCTCCTTCCCTTGACCGGAACCTACGCAAGGGGTCAACTTGTCCAGCATCTGCCCTCCTCCTTCGTCTGCTCTCGTCCGGACTTGACCAGACCTCTTACCGGAGTAGACCCGGACTTGACACAAACCAGAAGCCCTTTATCTTCTGACAGTAGGACGGGTTGTCATTAGCCCTCTATCCTCTCGCATTCGATTTACTGAGGAGCTTTGCTTATTCCCTCCCATTGGCAGCAAAGGATAAACTTTTTCTGCTTTATACTTGCATGGGGGATTCATAGCAATGTGCTGAAGAAATGCTTGTTTGTTGTGCACCATGATCGTCTTTAGTTAGTGTCTTATACGAACCTGTGTAGCGAACAATTCGTGCAATGCCTGTAGTAGAAGTTTTCACTGTTCCGTGTATCGCCTGCTGCATCTGCATTGAGAGGTAAAGAAAAATGCATAAATTCCACCTTTGAAATTAGATTTGTGTGGGAGTGTCGGGAATTCTTACACTCCCATTCGATGTTAGTCTCTAACCCGACTCTGTGACAGCCATCCAAAAAAGTGGTTGCTGTCAGCTTCGATGTGTGTAGGGCTTACTAGCCCCTCAGGGACCTGCGGGGCAGGTAACCGTTTCTATCTCCGCCGGGCAGAGATAACTTGGAAATACCGAAAAATAGGTTATATAGCGACTGGACTCGCATGTATCCTCAGTCTAGCTTCCCTTTGAAAATCTACCTTGTACTATCTGGTGATTTCGAATCACCGCATAGTACCCATCCCTTCTCTTGTACCGTGATCTCCAGTCTAGGTAACTGCCACTGCAACTATGAGGAGTATCAAACCAAATTATCAAAACAAAGTACGTATCCCCTAAAAAATAAAATGGCTATCACCTGTGTAGTACCACCTGAGGAGTCATGCGGGCCGCATCCCTCCCCGAAAACATCCCCATCCGAGCTCTGCCTAACGAGCGTACACTCCCAGGAGGCTCCCCACTCTCCCCACTCGAGACGGTTAGCCCAACCAGGCACCGTCAGGAGGAAGAGACGACTGCCACAACTCCCCCTCGTCTGTACAGCGAGGTGGCAAGAGCGGAACACGCCGACGCACCTGCCATGATCTCCGACAGGATTTGATCCTGGTCGGTTTCGATATCTCAAGTACTACCTGTAAGCGCGCGCGCGTTAATTTGCACACGAACTTTCTTGCGTTCAGGTTGTGGTTATGAGTGAATCCGAGAAGGATGAGATTTTGAATGAGCAGATAGCTGATGAGGATGATCGTCAGTGGACTGACCGACACAAAAGAAGAACAGGAAACGCACCAGGAGTTCCAAGACTCTCAGACTCTGAGCCTGATCACCTGTTGCGACTGTAACAAACGTACCACTTGGAGCCCTGGACGTTGAACAGGCACGGGTTCGACGCTCTTAGTAACCGATCGCACCCCAGCGCGAGGTGATCGAGCATCATCAGCACGGGTCTCTTGTCCTTCTTCCTTCTTCCTTCTGACTGATTTTCTCTTTCTCTCCCACTCCGATCAAGTTCGCGTCAAATACCTGAAGATGCTCAGACCGTGGCAGGCCCCGCCAATAAAGTCTGTCTCGACTTCACATCGGCCATATACGCATCAGTGATGACGAATTGGAAGAAGACGTTCTCACCACCCTTGTCGAGAGACTCAGGAGCACAATGCGCATTTAAAAAGGTGGGTCATCCAACATGCTGAGGATGATCGCACAGCCAGGGAGAAGAGAGATCAGCGGCAGGAACGTGAAGAAGGAAACTGCCAACCCGCGGGACAACTGGAGCAACCAGAGGGGGCAAGACAATGCCGAGGCTTGACGACTTCGACGAAGACAAGCAAACACCAGGCACCTCGCTTCCCTGTCCTTCCAAGCACAGAATCTTGCTGGGACGAGGCGATTGGCTGACGAGGATGCAGCATGCCCCCTCCTGCAGCTCTTCGTGCTCATCAACATCACCTGAAGTCATATAAGGTGTGCTAGCCATATTTTCATGATATGAAAGCCTTACTCAGTTCTTTTTATGGCTTAGAAACCAATCGTCATAGCGCATGGTGCACAACGGGAATGACAGCAACCTACCAACTCATTGACATGCGTGAGGTGATCCCGTGCAATATTCCACACATATTTAACACCTTTACTTGCTTTTAGCGAGCCACTCGTGATCATGAAGTGTAGTACGACCAGAGAACCAAAAGGGCAGGATGGTGACCGGGAACTGCTGGTACTCTCAGCGGTACGTATGTACTTCGCATTTTATACTGTCTGGCTCTGATATCTAGTATGCGACCTTACTGCTGAAGACTAAGACCATATGATGCATAGGAGCACCAACTTAGGCTTAAAAGCCGTCTGGCTTTGGGAGAGGTGAGCCTGTGCTCTTCATAACATCGAATTTAGCTGTCTCACACTCCTTCTGTGGCTGCTACTAGTCAAACTTCCAGCTCAATATTCGAGCAATTGACATGGATTCCACATCCTGATTTCACCAAGGTATGTTCGTTATTGAATTTGGTGTGATCGTGTAGTCACTTTTGATCACAGCATCCCGTTCATCGTGCACTCCAACCAGATCGGATCAGACGTCGAGGGATGAGCTTTGATAGTCAGATTATTCTATTCTTTTAGCCCGCGGTTTAGTATTCGTCTGGATAAACACCTTGATTACATTAGAGTTCTGTCTAGTTTGTATTAACTCCGAGATATTATATTCACGAATTTTTCAGCCTACGGAAAGTCATCCACTTTCGTACTTACAACTCATTCTTTTCATTCTTTATTTCATGCGCACTCTGGAGCCACAATATTTTTGTATTACGCTCCGCTGACACGGCCTTTGAAATTTGCGCTGTACAGTTATTACATAAGCACGCATACACACTGCTTCCTCTTATCATTCTCCACTCCGTCCGCCGTGCCCGTGTCAAATACTTTCACTCCCGCTCACGCCTGTACAATGATAACGATCAAGCGCAATACTTGCACTCGCACCTGCGCTGGCACGATGATGGTCATGCCGACGGCGAAATGTATGGTCAGCCAGTGATTGAGACAGTGATCGCGATAGCGGTGATACTAATCAGGCGAGACTATCTACTATGTTTACGCTGCACACAGTGCATGTGCCAGATACGTCAGCTGACTGCTCGCTTCGTTATCAGCCTGGTTCACGACGTCCTTCTACCGCCTCGGTCGTACATTTTCACAGCCAGCATCGACAAATAGCGGATGCACTGTGGGGTATGCATTTTTTTTGCAGACATATGCGGATGTGTACTAATTTGCAAGTCGGAGAGAAACGCTTGTCTTCATCGAATCTTTGGTCTGCCTTGGGGAGACTACAAATTTATTGGCAGGTCGAGTCATCGACATACTATCTTCACCTGCAGGGATTAACAGCCTCGATCAGCTCTCGGAAATGCTTGATGTGGGATCGTCTCCTGTCGTTGATCTTACACTGCCAAGAAAGCTGTGCCCGCATGGCATGGAGGAGCTCAGTGCAGCGTGGCGTGTGTGCTGAAACACTGTCCAGGTGTCCTTGGCGATCCCGACGGGCTCATAGTACGACCAGGTTACCTGTTGGCATACTGCCCATGCTCAAACGACGTGAGAGAAAGCGAGTCGGAAACAGAGGCAGACATACTATGTAAGCCGCATCATGGTCGTATACATTTGCTTTGAACAGCGAGTATCAAGGATCTCATCCGACGATTACATACTCCTGCCTTTCGTGAGCCTTCCCGCTCCCGCCGACGCAGCCATCCTCAATGTATCCGAATGGCTTTTTCGCCTTCCTTTCGAACTTTTCTCGTTGCTGGAAGGCAAGCCGGAGACTTGCATATCGTGTCGCCTTGACGAGGACGCCTCTGACGACATTAAACTCTACTACGCATGGAATATCGACGTAGGACTGTGGCAGCACATTCACAAGCATAATACTGAGCCAGGGGCACTGGTTATCCCTAAAATTTGGGAACCGCAAACGCAACATACACCATCGGGCTTATCTTCAGAGGAAAAAGACGCGCATACGCCGACGACCCTCGTACAGGCCGAGCCACTTAATTCGCCGCCTATTCATCGCATATACCCGGCTGTTCGAAGCGCTCACTGAGGAGCTGGTGGAGTTGGAAGAGGACGAGGGCAGCAAAGTGAGGATGCAGCCGTTTAGCGAGCGACCGCGTGCAGCGGACGGAGCCCACGGAGAACTTGGTAATCGCTCCTCTTGCTAGCTTCAAGCTTGCGGGGGCTGATACATTGACATAGCAAAGAGTTTCGATTCCCGCGTTATTCATGGTACGTCGTGCCAGTCTAAGTGTGAACCTGGGTTCTAATTGGCGTGTAGTCGTCAGTTGGCAGGCCTTTTAACACAAACGCTTCCCTTTAATGCGGTGTTTCCAGGTTGAGAAATTACTTTCGCATGTCCTACCTCGGAAGACACGCGATTCCAGTCTATAACTTGTTTGGCGGATAGTATGTGCATCGCAGACAGCTTGGCTAGCACCTGGATTTGCAGGTAGGGGTATGCATCTCGCTCCGCCTGACACACATCATTTACGCACTCATTCAGGCTGTAAGGCTTATTCTGCTGGTGTTATGGCCGCCTTCTCGATTCACTTATCAAGCTATTGCAATAGCCTGTTCCTGTACAGGGAGTCTTAAGTAGCGCCGAGTTGCAAAACTTTTGAGGTGCGTGCATCATCATTCGCATTGTGTCTTTGAACGTTGATCATCACTATACAAAAGCGGTCTGCCGCAGAGTTTTCACATCTACGCAGGGTACATAGGACACAAAATGTATGGTAAAAGAATGAAAAAGGTACATGGGGAGTTCGTGTCTGGCGTGGCATGATCACGATAAACAAGGTGCTGGCCCGTTGTGGCGCTGTTTTCTAGTTTGACTGTTTGTGGCTGTATCCCCCAATACTTAGGTAAGTCAGTGGTGGGACTCGAGCGAGTACTACTACTTACCAACTTGTTGTACTCTAATATCAAAAGTACATTCGCGGTGTATATCAGGCGCAGAGATGCTTTCAACAAGCTTCTGTCAAGTATGTCTCTGTGGTCGGTTGTTCGACAATGCTGGAGCTTTTACGAGACACAGGAAAACGTGTTCAAAGGGCATGAAACGTCTGGCTCATGTACTCGGTCATGCGAAGGAGTCGTATCACAGCAAGAGGCGTCGCGTTCAAAGTGGAAGTTCGTCCTTGCACACTGTCGGTTCACAAGCTGGCTCCCATGCTGTTGGTGAAGCCCCGGATGATACTGCATTGCACTCTTCCAGCCTAATAGATACAATACAACCCACCCAGACCACAAGTTCGGACGATGCTCACATGTCAGGGCCCGACAAGGTGTGCATACCTTTTGTTTTGTACTTTCTCAGACCTGACACCATTGGAGCTGTGTGACACGGTGCAGGTTGAGGATGACACATTGCCGCTATCTATCCGCAGGGCTCGGCGAACCAACTGTCGACTTCCGAAGCGCTTTCGGGATATGCTCCCAGAGCCCCTCTTGCCATTGTATCCCCAAGATGTAGAGGCTCCACTTGAAGTGAATGCGCTAGGGGCGAACTCAGGCTCTTGCCCTTCCACTACTACGGCATCCATGACTCCAAGCAGCCCGAATCCATCATTCCCCCAGGCCGATCCGAGTGCTCAGCCAGCACAACTTCCTCCAAAGAAATGTGCTGTATCAATTTCTCAAAAGAATTCCTTTGGCCTATTTCGTTTGTATGATGAGGGCTCAGTTCCTACCTCCGGTGATCCCGAAGATCAAAGCAAGGCCGACCCCCTTCCAACCCACAGACAAGAATCGGTGTCAAATATTTTCTATCCTTATCCGAATGAGAGTTCTTGGCGCATCGGCGATTGGTATTGGAACCATGGTGCGCAGAAGTCCAAACAAAGCTTTAAGAACCTTGTAGACATTATCACAAGTGCGAACTTTCGATCTGAAGACCTGTATCGCACCAGCTGGACTGCGATTGATCGTCAATTGGGCAGCCTAGGAACGGTCCACGATCATTCTCAGGCAACACCTGCAGCAACTGACCCAGAAGAGTGGCAAGCCGAAGATGATGGCTGGATGCAGAGAGACATTACTATATCTGTCCCTTTTCCTCGCCGCGTCTTACATCCCGGTCCAAGAACCTATACTGTCTCTCACTTTTATTGTCGGTCTCTTGTTTCCATAATCCGTGAGGCGCTTTCGGATCCTATATGCTGTAGATCGTTTCGCTTCGAACCTTACTCGCTGCGGTGGAAACGCTCTTGTACGGTTGATGATATTGGTGTATACGGTGAACTCTTCTCGTCCCAAGCTTTCATCACCGCACATCGGGACTTGCAGGACGCGCATTTAGATTCTACCAGTTGCACATTGCCACGACGCATTGTTGCACTCATGTTTTGGTCCGACGCAACTCAGCTAACTGCTTTCGGGGACGCAAAGCTTTGGCCCCTCTATGTCTATTTTGGAAATGAATCGAAGTATCGCCGTTGCACGCCGACCGCTAATCTTTGTTCACATGCAGCATATTTTCAGACTGTATGTACTTCGTATGTTTGACAATTCGGAACTAATCCTTTGCAAATCTAGCTACCGGATAATTTCAAGGACTTCGTCATGGAACATGCTGGTGATAAACTACCTGGTGACTCATTATTTACTCATTGTCACAGAGAATTATTTCATGCACAATGGAAGGATCTTCTAGATGAAGAATTTCTTCGAGCGTATGAACATGGAATGGTGTTCGTATGCGGAGACAATGTCAAGAGGCATCTTTTCCCTCGAATATTCACTTATTCGGCTGACTACCCAGAAAAGTATGTTCGTTTCATACTTTCAAACTTACTGACTGAGGAAGATGTCACTGTAGGGTTCTCATATCCAACATTCGCAACCTCGGTCAATGCCCATGTCCAAGATGCCTTATTCCCAAGATAAAGGTGCAGGATGTTGCAACGGATAATGACATATTACAGCGCAGTATTCTAGCTCGATGTGATACAGTGGAGAGGCGCGAGAAGATATCTGCCGCTTGTCGGCTGATATATGAAGCTCAATATGTTGTCGATACCCCTCAAGTGGAAGCACTTCTTAAGCCAGAATCACTGGTTCCAACAGTAGTATGTGTCCAATGGGATTGAGAACTGCAATGGAAGTGTCTTACTACAGCCATCCAGAATGCATTTTCAGAAAGGCTCGGTCCAACAGGTTTCGACTTTTTCGTTATGCTAGTTGTTGACTTACTGCACGAGTTTGAACTGGGCGTGTGGAAATCAGTCTTGGTCCACTTACTCCGCATAGTGGACAGTCTCAAGGGAGCAGCGTTGGCTGAGCTTGATCGTTGGTGAGAGAGCTCATTCTATATTGCAGATTCATCAATGAAACTGATTGTGGTGGAAGTTTCCGTCAGGTGCCTACGTTCGGACAGGATACCATTCGGCGTTTCCATAAGAACGTTTCAGAGTTGAAGAGATTGGCGGCTCGGGATTTTGAGGATATACTACAAGTTGGTGTCATTTTTCTATATTCCTGCTGTCTGCTTT